>CAEFZX010014962.1:0-62273 GCA_903066825.1 Alfaro cultratus
TATATATATATATATATATATATATATATACCCCATATATACCTCCAGAGAAACTGAACAGGATGGTGAAGGAGCTACCTTCAAAGTTCATTCTTAGAGAAGTGCAGAAAAGAGTGACGTCTTGGGGACACTTGATTTAACAATTATTAAATACTGTTTGCATGCCAACCAGTTGTTTAGGAGTTATCTAAAAATAAGTGTTTTCTGTTTTACCATCACCAGCGCTAAAATGCTGAGTCTGCTAAATACTTATGTACCTGTGCTCTTAATCAAATGAGACTAAGATTTAGCTTTGGGCTACTTTTGGGTCTGGTGTGAAACAAAGATTAATATGTGAAAAAGCACCTCAAGCTAACAGTTAACTAAGGTGGAGGAGTTATGATACATTACATAGCTTTTGCAGTTGTAGGAGATTGTAAGAAAAAATGTAATTGGACTGAACAATAGGGCTTTTCTGGTGATACAGGCCACTCAAAGGAGCCTGCATTATGAGTCTGTTTCACCCCGCCACATTGTTTAGACACTTGTATACCAATCCATAGCTTAAGGTTAATTGCACTTCCTAAGGCAATTAAGAAGTAGCAATCTAACCACAACTTTCCAACTGAAAGGATGTTGACTGCAGGATGATGACCCTACCTAGTGAGAAACAGCTGCCACTGTGTGGGAGATGCTACTAGAAAACCAGAAACATAGTTTTTGTTTTTTTTGTTCAGCAGGATAACAATCCCAAACATATGACCAAATTCATAAAAAAATGGTTCACCAGATACAACATCAAACTTCTTGCACTCCCATTTTACTCCCTATACCCAAATCTAATAGAAAACTAGGTGGCTCAATGGGTACAGCATGTGCACTATATGCACAAGCTTTAGTCCTCAACACAGTTGTCCTGGGCTTGACCCCTGTTATTGCACAATGACCAGCCCCGCCCTAAACCTCACAACTCCCATGAACTGACTACTGACCAGCTCTCCATCTAACGGGTCTGGAAAATCTCTAAAACCCTCAAGTTTTACCCTGAGACAGGTCTAGGAGAGATAATCTGTCTAAGCTGGTGTCGAGAGAGACTCATCTAGCTTTTAACTACCTACATTCCAAAAGTTATGACCCTTTTCATTTAAGAAGCAATCAACTGAGTAGCCCTCGCAACTGCATAACTTCAATAACCACTCTTGTTAACGGCAGCTCTCTCTCTATCAACAACGAACACTTGTTACAGGCTAGACAGTTTTTAGTGGCTCAACATAAGCCCCGAGGTCATTATTTTAACAACACTACAGGAACGTCTGAAGCCACTACATTTCTAGAAAAATGTTCATAGGTTTCACACTAATTAGAGGAACCAAAAAATAATAGATAACTCAATTAATTTCATTGTCCACAATTCTCATAATTTTTAATGCATCTTTATTAAGCAAGCTTTTAGCAGGGATAAGTGACAGACACATTCATTATTGATGATTACAAATTAAGAATAAAATAACAATTATTAAAATCACCTTCATCCTTCCCTAACTTCTTTCCCTACACTGTGTCACTAATTTACTGAGCGAGGCTTTGGGGTGCAGATCAACTCATACCCGGATGATGGATGATCTCGGCAACAGAAGGCTTCGATGTCCTTGGTTAGAGTTTTGCCTTTGTACGGCAAAATCCTCTTCTGAATAGAAGCAAAGCAGAACTGGTTGCCGTCTTCCAAACACTAAGATCTTCATCACTCTGTGACCTTTGTCCATTCACCAAGTCTGTTGCAGCGGCCTTGAGATCTTGGGGTTGAACGCAGAGCGGCGGTCAAATCAAGAACCAGGGTTGAGGGTCGATGGTCTTATCCCCTTCTAGCAGTGTGGAGTCTTCACCTTCCCTTGGTTCCAGGATGCGGTCCTCTGCTGATCTTCTGTCTGCATCTTTTTGTCGGCTTGACTTCAGCACCGGAGACTAAGAACACTTGTTCCTCTTTTCATGGGTTGTGCATGGGGTGATGGTTTATGCGACTTTTTGAATGTTCGATGGCTTCGTGAAAAGTACCAAACCTTTTCCACATCGGTCAACGCCTTGTTCCTTTTTTGTTGTTTGTCCACTGACCATGTGGATTCACTTCCTTAATCTGGTTTGAAGAAAACCTCTAGTCTAGTTCCTCTTTGGAGTTCCCCTGCCTTCCTGCTCAGCTCAGACCCTTTACTGGCCCTGCTCTAATTATAACACAGTCTGAGACCTATATGTCAGTGTACTCCACACAATGTATGATTACTTCAGTTACAATTCTGTTTGATCATCGCATATCATTAAACACAATCATCCTTTTAATTCAATTCTTCAAACATAACTTCTTTTAATAATTATCTAAGTTTAATTCTATTCACTATTTTATTCATCATGTTATTCATCCCATGATCTGCTTTTATCACATCAAACTCTTTATATAATCATCAATGAATCAAAGTACAAAATTACTTGTTTTGTAATAATCAGTAAATCAAAATACAAAATTACTTATGTCTTATAATCATCAGTAAATCAAAATGCAAGGTGACTTATGTCTCTCAGGCCTTTATGATCTGTTTTCTGCGTTAACCTGGAAAGATCTCACCTCTTTATGCCAGTTTTCACAACACCCCTGGTCTCAGGTCATTTACATTATTTCTTCTCTTTCTTTCGCCCATTTATTTTCTGTCTATTTATTCTTCAATAAAGGCCATTAAAGCCTAAAAAATGAAGAGAAGAGATCATAAGAGAGCCAGAACTTTGGATAGTCTGGAGAGATAATGTAAAGAGGAATGTCAGAGATCCTTCTCTCTGTATCCTTGTGAAGTCTTATAGCATGGTGCCACCAGAACCTTTACCACAGATTATTATTCAATTAGATTATTTTCCTCACTGAATAAAACTGTGGAAATGAAAAGATAACTTTTTCCAGTATATTCCTCTATAAAAAATATGCTTGTTCAAGAAAACCAGAATTTAATTTTAGGCTTTTTACAAATCCTTTCTGGAGGTGACAACACATTTGTCCCCATCGATACATTTAAACAGATGGACATTTTTCAGAACGCTCAGGCATAAAACCGTACTCTGGCATGCATGCTTTGGCGGAGACAAAAGCATAAAGGAGACATACTTCTCTGGGATCGGGTGCAGCAGAATGCGCTGATGGTGCCCATTAGGACAATGAAGGCGACGAAAGCTCCCACGGCGATGCCGATGATCACAGCCACTGGGAGAGATTCTGTAGAAAGCAACATCAAGACATGTCCTTCTATAATACAGTGCCACAAATATCACACATTCATACTGAACGTTGGACATGGCAGGAAAGCACATGATATCAAACAGTCATTGTGAAGATGTTTTTTGGTTTATTTTTAATTGTCTGTGGCAGCATATTGTAGAAATAGACGAGAACAATGTTCCAAATAGGAAGCCGTATGTTCTACCAGCAGCAAATCCAAACTAAAACTAATTACCATAGGTAAACATTTTCCTTTTATTTTCTCACTGTCAGGTCTGATAAAATTTAATTTACACTCACTCGGGCTACTAGAACCATTTTACATAGTGCTGTAATTTTCATTGAATAGAGTGGAAGTGTTTCTGCATCCATTTAAGGATAATCATGTTTGCGCGCTCTGGAACAGATCATTGCATCTGGGAAAAGACTGAACCAGAGGGCATGTATTTATAGGCTGTTGTGCAAGTAAAAGGTCCCAGTACACATTTATGAATATCTTCTTTTTTAAAACAAATGCAAAATAATAGGTGATCTTTCTACAACACTAACGCACTTGTTCACTTTTTGTTTATATTAATCATGTGCTGTTAATTGTTTGCAAGAAGAAACTAGAAGAAATGTGACTTTTGCTATGCTGGAGAGAAAAAGAATGGTTGCTATTCGAAACAGGGTCTTGTTATGTTTATCAAAGATCTTCTTTTTTTTTAATGAAATTCTCCTTTTCTCACATTTAAACCCATACACATGTTTTTTGATATGTAACCATACCTGGAAAGGACAAATTGACAGGAACTGTGCTCAACTCTGAAGATTAAGTTTTAAATAAACAAAATATAAAACATATTGATTTTCTTTTATATCTGACGGCATCATATTGTCACATTCAAACTCTCGCACTGTATATTCACAAATTCAATCGTTCAGATGGAATCAACCACAGCGATACACACAACATATTACAGCTGACAGACTACCTACAGCTACTATCTAAACACCAACGAGCACAGCATATGAAAAGAGGAAGGTGGAACCTGTCGAACCTTGGCTCCCACCTTGTTCCTTAAGGCGTATGATCTCTGTGTCAGAGCCAAAGCTGTTCCATGCTGTGCAGTTGTAGATGGTCTGAAAGTCGGCTGGGACGATGTTGCTCATGGTAAGTGTTGAAATGACTCCCTCCTCCGTGTTGACAGTCTCCACAGTGTAGCGGCCAGAGGTTCCAGACTCCAGAACAGTTTCCTTCCATGACCAGGCCTGAGAAAATAGTACCAGGGATTATTGACACAGACCTTTTTCATAGTGAATTTAGAAATCTAGTGTAAGTTACAAATACATAAAAACAGAAGAGCAAAGATTAGCCAAAGTTTTCCTAACGACTGGCCTTCATACTTGCACAGCAAATGTCAATCTGCCGATCGTCTATGCTGCACATCTTTTGATCTTGCTATATATTAAATCACGTTTTGGAGTACTTTGATACATTGATATGTTTTCTAAAATGTCAATCTCACTATATACAGTATGTGCTTTTTAGACTCAAAGCAAATTTAAAAATTGTCCACATTTTTAAAAGTGGACCAAAGGTGATTATAGCATTTTCCTCTTTGGTTGCAAGAAACCATGGCTGGATGGATTTTCTTCTTCTCTAAATGATCATCCGACTTCAACTTCTTAGTAATCACTTTTAGATACATTATGTGTTTCTTCACTTGAGAAAACTTGATGCACCTTTGAAGACTATTTGCATGCTTTTAAAATGACTATTTCCAAGGGTTCTTAGAACAATTTGATGCTTTTATTGAATAAAGACTTGTGCTACTCTATGCTTATCTTTCTGTGAAATGTGTTTTTCTTTCTGATGTTCTCATAATGGCATTAAAATGAGTATTTAACAACGTAAGTGTAGCAAATTATTGCCTTGATGAATTTTCTATCCGAACAAAACAAAAGCACATTGCAGGGTGCACTGCTTGGTGTCACAATCGACAAAAGAAAAATTTATTTGAGATGGGGTTTTTTCAGCTCAATAAGTAGTTGTGTATGTCACAGAAGTTGACGGTGATAAGATTTTTTAAAAGAAGTAGTCAGTAAGCTTTAGACTGAACAACCTATGAAAGTTAGCTGTGGCTTATGCTGGTTCAAACACTTGTAAATATTAGAATACCGATAAAATCTTTCTAGTGCTTATTGAAAAAAAAAAGTGTTGTTTGTGTCATTTTGTTTACTTGCCTGTTAAGTAATCTGACTTAATTAATGTTAACCAGATTTAATGCAAACTGTATGTAGCCTTCACAGTCGTTAAATAGTCGAGTTTGATGGTTCAGGGACTTCATGTAACAGTTTATGTTACTGTGCTTTCTATGTTTTATTATTTACACACCAGGAAAAAAGAGCATGGTTTAAAGAAAATGAAAGAATAAAAAACAAAGTTTATATTTGAATAATGACAACTGGCCCAGACAAAAAAAAAAAAAGGATTTATTACCTTATTTGCTGCTTTTCAACAAGACATCAATTAAAAAAATTAAACACTTTGTCAGTGTTTGGACCTTTTCTAAAAATTTTCTAACCCACGGCTTTATGAATCCTCTGAAACAAACATTTCCTCGCAGCTTATTCTTGTTAAATAATCTGACATAAAAATGCACAATATTTGGTATAGTGAAGTATTACAAAAGATGCTCATAAATCACAACATTTAAACTATAGAATAATGTCCCCTTTTTTAAACAACTTGAAAACCTGGGGATTTTTACATTTTATATTTATTATATATCAAAGTTTTATATGAAATAAGAGATTTTTTGGGTCATTGGTTTGCAATGACAGTGAGTAATGTTTGAAGCGTAAATGTGATGAAAAGCATAAGTCAACCTAAATGTACTCACAATGCGGTCCGGTGGAGGTGTACTTCGAATGAAACATTTGATTTGACCTTTCTCTCCATGTAATGCTTGCTGAGTCTGTGTGCTGGATATAGTAGGTGGCCCTGAAAAAAAATAAAAATAAACACACAGAAATTGAACCATGAATATTTAAAGATATTTTCAGTTCCAGGTCATATGATAATTCTCCTCAATTAGGTTCTTGCTGGTAGAATAGACTACAAAATGTCTTCTGTTCCAAGAAGTGACTGCTGAAGTACTCACTGATTCAAGATTCCCAAGACAGATTGGATCTCTGTGTAATGCACAAGTCTCATCCATGCCTAACAGTTTTACCCCAGATGGATTGAATCAGGTATATAGTGAGCTAGACCTCAGTGTGGATCATGAATGCGCTAATATATTCCATGCTTGATTTTTCCAAATGTGATAAATGATGTCCTCTAGAGCATAATGTAAAATTATCAAATAAAATTAGACAATACCATTGTTCTTGTAACGTAGCCTGCTTTTCAGTGTCCTAATGCAATCAATTTTACCTGCAGCAGAGCTTAACCCTGCACCAGCAGGCGACTAAATAAAGCTTCACAAATCTGAGCTTTTATTGTGAATGCAAATAAATAAAACTGTTTATTTGAGATCCCCTTTTTAGCTGAGCTATTTGTTTTGTCTAATTCATATCAACTATTGACACACTAAATAACAGATGTGTCTGATAATAAGCTTGTTAAATCAACAGGAGCAACTGGGAAGGACTTCAAGCAGCTGTATCTTCAGCTTTGGTCCAGGTACAAAACCTTGCCAGACAAGGGCAGCTCAGCCTAAGCGGCTGGACTGCTCACCATCTGGCCAGGAAGATGCTCACACCAGGTGACAGCAATATACCGACAATCACATCCAATCTAATTCCATCATTCAGGTGAGTTCACACTTGATCTTAAATGTGTTCAGTAGAGTAAAATCTTATTTTATTTTATTGTTATAAATTACATTTGTTTACAGGGGGATCTCAATGACTTGGTATATCCTTGTTAAAGTCCTTCATTTCAGTCAATTAATTCAAAAAGTAAAACTCATGTACTGATTCATTTTACAAGACCAATATACTTCAAGTGATGGACAAATGATTATAATTTACAACAAATCAAAACAAAAAAAATATTCCTCAGAAAATTTTTATGTTATTTAAGACCTAAATAAGGATTTTTAAATAAGAATTGTCTCCAGTTCAAGAATAACTAACCACAAGGAATGCAGCAGTTGTTGCCCGTGGCCTTGATACACATGTGGGGGACCTTTAAACCCCAGTTGCAATCAACACCTTGTGAACCTCCACCAAACTCTACGATGGTCTTAGTTTCACAACCACGTGAAGCTTGTGGTTATCCTTGTTGGTTGTGAACTTTTTTTTGCCACAATTTTTCTTCCATCCAGCTTTCCAATAAATGTCTTTTGAGTCAGTACTCTTTGAACAGGCAGCTTCTTTAACCATGACCTTATGTCCTACGGTCTCTTCTTTTCCTATTTTCTAATCCATTATTATTAAATTTAAAATTGAACCACATGGGAAAAGAAAAAATAATAAAAAAAAAAAAAAATCACTTTTTAAATAGATTTACTGAAATGAATTAACTTTTCAACCCTGTTCTGTGATGTTCTATGTATCCCATCTGTTACTTGGATATACTTTCTTCTGCTGTTATTTCTGTCTTTCCACCACCAGTCTGACACTTCTGAGATATCTACCAAAGTGAGTAACCCAACTTGTCTAACATTATTAGGTATGGCAAAAACAATGTAAATATGGAATCGAAAGTTTTTTTTTCATTGTAGACATAAAATACTTCATATTTAATCAAATACAGTGTGAGGATTCTTTTTTTTTTTGGGCTTGATTAAAGAAGACACTGAGAACCAAGAATGATCCCAGCTTTTGGAATTAACAACTGGGTTAAAACAGAAAAGTTTCCACATAAGAGGATCCCATTGTCCTGAAACTCAGTTCAAACCAAACACTATATCATATGTGAGACGGTTAAGGTTAAGGATGTGGTTTAACGTGGGGGTAAGCGAGATAGATTCTTGATTAGCAAGATAACTCACATCTCTGCCGACTTCCTCAAACTCCTGCTCTCTGCCATCTCTCCGCGATACATAATTGCAGTTTATTACCTGTCTCTTATTAAAATGAATTAGCATTTTAATGAGACTTTGCCAGATGGTGTCTTGGTATGCTTCTGGAGGATGCTGTAACGCTGCTACTGCTGAATGCTGCAGAAGGTAAATATACTGAAAGCTGATCCTCTTCCTCAACAAGTTTACCTACACATACAGAAAGTATATACTATTGTCTACCAATACACGATATGTTTGACAGGTGTCATTTACATGCATTACCTCCTGATTATAAAATTGAATGTACATTGTTAGCATTAACTCCAGTTGTCTGCAAGATCAATTGCTTTGTTGGTTTTAATGGCTGGGGAGGATTTATTCTATGGATCTGAGCTGTAAATAATTAGATATCTTTATCACACAGGCTGGGTTAAAAGAGTTTGCGTGTGTGTGTGTTATGAATGCATGTGTTTGCTACTTGCACTGTCTGATCAGAGCACAAACATGTTCGTAATAGGGAGGTGGGTGGCACTACAACATCAATGTTAGGCAGCAGGGAAGGTAATCAAAATGTTAGGTGCAATGTTTCTCTCGCTCATTTGAGGAGGTGTTGCCTCAAGAGTGGACATTGCAAGCTGATTACACAACATCAGTGTGGGTGTCAAAATGCCACAGCTAACATTTCCTTCCCTTAAGTTAGACATTTGCTTGACATTTCCCCCTCTGCCTCCATGTGGTACTAAAGATTTCTATGCGCTTATTTCCTTTTTTTCTTTGCAAAGGGGAAAAATAAAACAGAAACTGAAGAAACTGTCACTGTTTTGCTCATTCATAGCCATGATTTTCACTGAGAGGTTTCCACTAAACCTGTCAATCAGAGTCAGTTCATGTTTTTGTCCAAAAAAAAAAAACTTGACACATGACTTTGTCATAAATAATAGCATAAGGACCCATGTGTGCAAACACATTAACAATAGAATACTTAGAAATGTAATGCTCAATGGGCATGGAAAGAAAATGGTTTTATTTTCATTTAAATAGTTATCAGCAAGTGAGTTGTTGTTTTAAATCTATAACTGGAAAAAGCAAATAAACCTACACAAAGTGGAACTTCAGCTTCACTGTATCTCATTATCTACATTTAGTCAGAGTAGATTTGGCTAAGTTGCAAATTATTATCTCTTTCTCGACTGGGCTGATTAAAAACAAGATCTGAATCCTCTCCACTAGAGATCATGAAACACACTTGTGCCACGAGCCACAAACACTCGTGGTTTTATTTTCTGGTCAAACATAGTGCTTAAAACTGGAGCTGAAATAAGATTCACAATTTACAGACAACATCTCTGCAAAGAGTTCATACAGAGAAACAAAGTGTGGCACAAATAATCATCTAACAGCAGAGCTGCTTCTACACAAATATTTTGTTGCAAATAAAAATTAGATGTGAAGGGATTAGGCAACATGTTTCTACTTTGTATTTGATATATATATATAAAACAATATATGTATATACGTGTAGGCATGTGCATGTGTGTGTTAGGCAGTGCGAAACACTGCCTAAAAGTGTGGTGCGCGCGTGTGTGTTAGGTGGTGCAAGCACCACCTAACACACATGCACATTTTTTTGTGTTTCAAACACATTTAAAACACACAAAAGTCTGTGTGTTTTAAATGTCTAAACTTTGTAAAACAAGCAGTGTCTGCTGTTTAAACGCTGAAGCTTCACTTTTTTTTCTTCAAATAATAAAAGCTACAACACAGCTTTCCAACAGTGCTTTCACTTGCTACAAGTAAATAGTCAGGTTGGTTTTATTTGTGTAAAACTGATTAAACAAAATACACACTGAGGTATTTTTTATTTTGATGTTGCTTGTATCCAGCAACACCCTAATTAGTTAAACAGCAGCATCTGTGGCTTGTGGGCCAAACGCATATAGACTGGTGCTTTATTCAAATCTCTCCCTCAGTACATCCATGCAGCAAGAGCCTCCTCTGTATGGTAGGTAAAATATATAATGTCTTCCATTCTAGCTAATTGTCTTAAGTACAAAAACATTTCGATTGCAAATCCTATTAGTACGTTCACTGTAATCAGCATCTACATTCAATGTCTGCTCCAGTTATGGTTTTTGCTTTTATATATATATATATCATATATATATATGATATATATATATATATATATGAAGGGATTAGGCAACATGTTTCTACTTTGTATTTGATATATATATCAAAAACAATATATGTATATACATGTAGGCATGTGCATGTGTGTGTATGTGCTAGGCAGTGCGAAACACTGCGCCTAAAAGTGTGGTGCGCGTGTGTATATATATATATATATATATATATATATATATGTGTGTGTGTGTGTGTTGTTTTCCTTATTTCTTTTTTTTCTAAAGAAACAGACAAAGAAAACACCCATAACAGAACCCCCCCCCAAAAAAACTAAGTAAAATAAAATTAACAATTGAACATGGGGAACCGCTACCAGTTTTCATAGTTATTGCAGTTCTTTCAGTTATTGACATTTCTCTAAGTTATCCATTTGTCCAATTTTTCTTTAAATTTGACTTCTTTCAGTTTTAGAGTTAAGGTCATTTTTTCAATTGAAAATATTTCCTGCACAATACTCATCTAGTGACCCTACGTGGATGAGCCATCATCTTGTTATTGCTGTACTCCGAGTAGTCAATAATATTTCAACCAAGTATTGATAATTTTTCTTTACGATAGAGAAAAAAATCTCATATAATATGGTGAAACTTATTGGTACAGAATTTTTCAAAACCTTACATAAAGTATGGTTTTGTGCATGTTTGAGACTGTCATCACTTGAATTTTTTTTGTGAGTGTTTCTTTTTTCTCATGTATATAGTTGTAGGTTTCTGGCATAACATTAGGCTGGTATACAAGTTTGATATAATTTTAGATTTTCTGTTGATTTGCGTCACATAAAATGCCTAAGACTGAATTATTTACACTTCCATTGTTTATTTTGTTATTAAAATATTATCTGAGTTGTAGATACAGTATTGAAAGTTGTCCTTATCTCTATATAAATTTAAACTTTCACATATTGAAAGCTCATTTTTAGTTAAATTATAAAAGGCTATAACGTCTCTTTAATCTAGTTCTTGCATTCATGGTGTAGAATCTTTATTATGTCATTATGTCTTTATTTTTCTCTTTCTTTCTTCAGCCTTTTCTTGTTTTGCTAGATTAGACCAAATTTCTAGTAAAGAGTGTACACATGGATCAATGTTTTTTTTTAAGTTCAACTGGTATACAATTCTCTCCAATGGTTGTCTGATTTTTATGCATCTGGCAGAATATTAACGATTACACCAGCAATACAAGTACCTCAACTGAACTGCAAAGGGTACATTTTTAAGCTACAAAGGATTATACCAGCTTTATTATTTTACAACTGTAGTGTTGAAAATCCAAATCTGGCTTTCTTGCGATCCCAAATAAACTTTGATAACATTCTGTGAATAATTTAAATTGTATATCCATAGGGAGGTATTGAAATAGATAAAGAAGCTCTGGCAGAATAAACTGTTTACCACATGTATTCTATTACTTAAATCAAGAGGATAGATAGACCATCTCGAAATATCTGACATAATATTCTGATCAATTGGATTATAGTTAAGATTGTATAGCGATAACCCATGAACAACCAAGGCTCAGTGCTGTCATAAACTGAAAGATAGTGAAATATCAGTGTCCTTGTTAACTATGAACTACTTTACCATAAACATAGACTGAAAGACTGTCGGTTGTAAAAAGTCAATTAATGTTTTGAAACTTCAATGAATTTTGCAGCTTGCGACATAGCCAAACCAACTACCTTGTAAAGAAAAAAAAATGATCAGACAAGACAAACTTTCAGTTAATACAAGACCTTTCAACCTCAGGACACAGCACCAACTGTTAAAGAAGGCAGTGGTAATGTTACTGTTAGGTCGTGATATCACTGCAAAAAGACAGAGCTAGATGGTTGAAACCTGGATACAATTGAGCATTCAAACAGGGAAACAAAAGCTTAATAATGGATACAGAGAGCAAACATTACACTTTTGTTATGACCTTGACTTCAGTCCTCAGGAAAATAGGGAGAGTAAGCTTAAAATGCTTGCCTGAGCCAGAATTATGCAGATTGTGTAGATAGCTAAACAACCTGTGTAGATATGTGATCTGCTATGTGATATTTATTTAAATAATGCTGAGTGTGCATGTTTATGTCTAAGACTGTAGATATAATTTTAAGCTTGTGAAGATTACAGAAAGTAAAAAAAAAAGTTCAAGTGACTTTTTACTTTATACCCAAAAATGAGTAAGACATTCAAATCTAAAATTAGGGTAGCCAATGTAATCTTCTGTACAAGCCAAAACCTTTAAATGAATCACCCTGGTTTTAAAAATGGAGAATAAACGGATCGAAAAGATAGCTTCAGCTGAGCAGACAGCGTGTGATGTTTGAAGTTATCATTTTACACAGAGCAGAAGTTTAACTGGTCAGATTACATTTGCTACATCCCAAATGCAGAGTTTATTTTTTTTCCCCATCTTTTATGATATAACGTCCAATTTTAAAAATGCAGGACTGCTAATTACCCAGCTACATAAAGACAGTCTAGGAACTAAAAAAAGCAAGTGTTCTGTGGGATATTGCAAGATTTTCCAGCCCTCACTCTCTGCTTCAGTTGTACTGGGCTCATTTGAGTGTCATTTTGCCCACACAAAGTAAAAAGCTTACTCATACACAGATGAATTATTTACAGTGTAAATAGATGGCCTTTAGCTTAAAAGTTAAATCTTTTCAAGCATCCCAGAAATAATCTCTAACTCCCATCTCATCAGGATGATAAAAATTTAGGCAGTTTGCAGTAACAATTTCTGCTATATAAACAACAGACAATTAAAAATGTCCCAGACTGTCCTTCATGCATTAAGCCACTTTCCAACTTTGCATTTGAACACTGAGACACGAATCCTTTCTGAAAAATGGTTGACTGCAGTAAGCAATATATATCCATTAGTGATTTAAACACAAACTGCTTCCCCTGCTAGCTGTTTGATTATAATTAAATTACATTCTTCCCCAGGGAAAGAAAAATCCTCATGCTCACGTGGGTATGCCACAGTGGGAGTCGGTGACACAAAACGACTGGGGGAGATAGAGGCGATGACAAATTGTAAACACATGTAATTTAAATGATGGCTTTAAGGAATCAGCGGATAACTGCGGGAAAAACAAATAACACAAAAACAGCAAAAAGTGCAACAGATGCCATCACATCATGAATACTAGAAATGTGGTGCAGCCTTCCTTCCCTGATCTGTTATTGTGCCACAGCAATCCTGCTGACAAACCCTGCACATCTGTTATCTTAGCAAATCATGGTCGGAATCAATTGTGTGCATCTGACAGTCGATGATGTTGGGGTAAAAAAGGCTGATGAGAAGCGAGGTTCATTTGTGGATGAGATGGTGGCATGGGGCAATCAATGAATATCGGGTGAGAGCTCCCCACACGATGCCACTTCAACCACAGTGTTTGCACAGTCGGACTATCTGATTTGCCTCAAGGTCTGGGTGAGAATTGACTCAAGATTCCTCAGAAAGTTGGGAAGAAGAGATGGAATTCAATTATTCAGAAGGCTAAAAAGAATGGAGGCTTTGAATGTCAAATGACAATTCAAGCGCGGAGGTTGGAGATACACAAAAAAGGCAATGAACAAAGAGCATTAAGGAATAAAAAAGACTGCAGGGCATTCCAAATTCACTTGAAGGATATCTACAGAGACCAAGTAAACATGTCATCTCAGCTTTGCCGCAGGTTTCCTAGAGTGCCCTGAGTTGTGTTGCAATCTTTATTAAAACAGTCCATCATCTTTCTTTCATGGCATCATTTTGAAAAACAGCACAATCTCCATTAGTTCAGAAGAAAAAATAAGGTGCAATCAAAATAACGGCAAGTACAGTGGATGAAATGTATTCAGTGTAAATAATAAAGCTGCAAAGAGAATGGCACACTAGGTTGCTATCAAAGGAATGGGAGACAATAGAAGTAGACGTGAATTTTCCTCTATTGCAAGGGTTTAGACTTAATTCCTTTCCCAGAATGAGGGGGCTCCTTGTGGTTCATAGAAAGTCATGGTTCTGATCCCTTGCTTGAGGGAATGCTGGTATCTCGTTCCCTCTGATATGCAAAACCAGTGTCTGGGTTTGTGAAAAGGGAAACCTTTAAACAGCATGTTTGCCACTTGAAATATCTTCATCCCCAAATCAGCATGAGAGTTGCTTACAGGCAAAGAATTTTGTTAGCTTTCAAAGTGTGCAACGATCCAGTGCAAGTGTTAACAATATCCTTCTTTTTAGGTCTTGTTTTTGTCCAGGTTTCTCACAGATGGACACAGGGGGATACAAAAAAAACATGTCAATCCCACAACTCAGACCCTCTGCCATGTTGAAGCATGCTCCATGAATATCAAGCACTGATAATGAAGTCATTTGTTTGAGAGTTGCCAGGTCTCCCACCAAGGCTGGTATTCATTAGTTAGTCAGTGCCTCAGAAAAAGGCAGCCTCCCTGTGACTCATGCTGAATCTAATTAGCATTTAAGCACATTTCACCTGTTTATGAAATGTAAGACCATGTCCTGAAAAGGCTAGTTTGTGTTTATTTTATTTTTTTCTTTTATTATGGAAAGGCTTCACAGTAGTGAGGCCTAATGAAAGAACTGTGTATTGTGCATCAAATTAGTTTTGTTAGAAAGTCTAATCTGCATGAGCATCTTTTTGTACCGTTTTTATGTGCTAAATCTATTGGCGGGCATTATAATTCAAGGCCTGCGCTGGAAATTAACCACGTTTTCAAGAAATTGATATATCAAATGAAAGATTGCTGAAGAAAAATATAATGTTTTTCAGTGAAAGATGTCTGTGAACTACAAAGGAAACAGAATGCTGACTACAGTGACAAATTGCTTTCTTGTTGCTGTTGACCTCAGACCTCCAGATTCACACTACTGTCTACGTTTTACAGACAACAGCTATGTGGAGGCCATCATGATCAGTTTGTATGCGGGACACAACAGTGACAACTCACCATTTACGGTAAGAGAGACTTCCTTCTCCCCAGCTCCGACACGTGGGACGACAGCCCGACAGACATACTTCCCTGCGTCCTCTTGCCTCACGTTTTTCAGAGTTAGTAGGTTCTCATTGCTAAGAACCTGTAGGCAAGAAAAATTTGTAGGTCATCGGCTGCAATGAGAACGAAAGAACCTTTGCATTTCTGATAGCAGTCAGGCAGGGCCAAGGAGGAAAAAGTACCAAGGCAGCACACAGACCACTTAATACCTTAAAGGGCAGCTCTTCTTAATTATTAAAATCCAATTTAGGGTCTGAGCTCAGTGGAGAAAAGGCTATGGCCTTTGATGTTGACAAAAGGAAAGGTGGAATGAGTCTGATTTTCTGGATCAAAGCAATGGCTCTCATGAGAGAGCAGGTCACAAAGATGGGGCGAAAAAAAAATGTTTTAATAGACATTCAAAGCAATGTAGTTAACTCTTGAAAACCATTTCCCATAGAGTACATCATTTAGACCAACGGTTTCCAATTCTGGTTCTCAAAGGTTAACCTCCTAGATGTCTAAGAAGTTTTCTTGGTCTATCACAAAATATTGTAATGTGAAATTATATCTTGAACCAGACATACATCAAGTTCTGAAGAGGCTTTTGTTTTGATTTAATCTTAATAATAACGGCTCACAGCTCAAATATAAATATGAATTGAACTATTGAAAAAGAATGGTTAATTTAGAAATACTCCATAATGCAGAAGCCTGTAGAGTTGACACCTGTTCAACAGAACATTACTGAGAGTCTCAAAGTTCATCACTATAAAAACTGTGTCTGAGCACATTATTTGGAAAGTAGAGTGATAAAAAACGCAGGCAAAAAAATGTGAACAAGCCGTAGGGATAACCTCAGCTGTAAAATAATTCATAGCAAAAGTGGATTAAAAATGCTAGGAGAGATCCGCAACACCTGGGTTGCAGCTTAGAGTCACTGCTTTAATAGCTACACAGATATTTCAGGACATGAGCTACAACTGTGGCAACCTGTGCTTTGTTAACCCCTCAGAGCTATGGATTGATTGCCTCCATGCTATACTGTATTTGCACAGTAGTTCATAATTAACACACCCAGATCTGGTGTTTAAACTAGATATTGTGTAGTACAAGGACACATAAAATATCTATATATTTTTTTCTAATATTTAAATTTTCCAAGAAAAAAATGTATTAGCTGTAAGCAACAATCCTCAAAAAAAGAAAGAAAAAAAAACAAAAAAACTTCAGATGTATCATTCTTACTTCTTGTGAGATCTATCAAATATATTATTTTCACTTTTTGAATTGAATTGTAATGTATTCACTTTTGGATCATTTATGAAGATTTGCTTGTATTTGGATGTTTACATTTCAGAGAGGTAAATTCTATGAAAAAAGACACATACCACTCCAGAGCCTCTTTTCATCCACACTATGGTCAGAGAAGGGTTTCCTGTCCAAGCACAGTTGAAAATGGCCTCCGATCCAAGGTCAACTTGCAAGGACTGAGGTTCGGCAGCCATACGAGGCCCAACTGTTGGAATAAAAAAACCCACAATAAATTATATAAAGTACTAATATCTAAGAATGACGTGCTTCAATCTCTGGAGCTCAGTTAAAAAAAAAGAAAAGAAAAAGACAGTAAACATGTAGGAGCTTGCATTATTGTAAAGTTGTTTATTTGCACAGGCACGCTAGAGAATTTTGTCACTCACAGTAGACATCGACGTTCCGACTGACATTGGTGCTGCCAAGCGAGTTAGTAACTTCACAAGAAACAGGTTCTGTGAAGAATGAGTGGTCCACGATAACCTCATAGGTGTCCCCAGAGACCTCCTTAAGCATGTTCCCGCCTTTGGCCCACCTGAGATGAAGAGCAGATGGTGGGAAAGAAGGAAAGATTGGTGAAGAACCCATTCAAAGGAATGAATGGGTTAAGGGTAAAGACAGCTTTCTCCCATCAATATAGTTCTTTGGGGTGAATAAATCACAGTTCTGGTGGAGGTTTTCCACGCTGGCTTCAGCACATTTTTGTGGCAGCTCTCCATGCAATGACAAGCTTTCTGGCAACTCAGAGCAGACAGCACGTTCCTCATTACACCAGACAGAGAGCAGCGCAGAGCGCCAACCAAGACAAACAAATCACAGAATGACAAATAGGTAGCTCTCCCACCTTTGAAGACTTTGCTAGAGACATACTGTATTAAACACAACAGCTGACATTAATGAATTGACTTGGGATCACTTGGAAAACAAACAAAAGAAAAAACATCTGCTTGTGTTTTTGAATAATATATTTCGTGACATGCCACATGTGTTAAGGTAAGACTTTGATGATGCCCCGGGCAGCTGTGCCCCACTCTGCATGCATTGTTTTGGCTTTCAGCTGCTTCAAAAGACAAGGCCCATTTATAAAAATGAAGCAAAGGTGTCTTCAGATGTATTGGTTCCCCTTAGAAAATTTAGATGGCGCTGTGGGACACCCAATATATGATGCACGATGAAAACATCCATAGAAGACAAGTGTCTACATGCTGATATGGCAAATGAGTACGCAACCGGCGCATGTCTCAATTTTCTCTCTCTGCCAGTCCTGCAGAGAGTTTCCATGGGATGGGGAGCTAATTTGTTTTCCATGAGTAAGCTAGTCTCATGCTTGACTAAAATGCTATCATTTAAATGAGAACAGATTACCTCATTCAATCAGTAGCTCAAGTGAAGCAGAATTCTAATTGGGCTTTGCATTTTTTTTAGGTTCATTTATGTTTTTCAGCAGAACTGTTCATAACTTGCTTTTTGTCTGATGCACCCCTGCGCATAGACTAACTGTTGGGATCTGGGGTTGTTTGGTGTTTATTTCATTCTAGTTTGATCATTCTGCATTCTTTAGTTTCTTTTTTTATTACATCAGTCTTGTTTCCGTTTGGCTTCACTTCAGTCTTTCCTTAGCAATTCTAGTTTATGTTTATTTTTTGTGTCTAGTTATTTTTTGTTAGTCTAGTTAAATTGTTTCTTCAGTCTAGTTTGTCTTTAGTGTTAGTTTTATTTCCTAGATCGTGTACTCTCCCTTGTCCCCTGTACCACTTTCGTTCTCTCTCCTCAATTTGCCTTGTACTCGCTCCTCTCACACTTGCAACCCGTTTCTAATCAACCACCTGTTTCTTGTTTAGTAAACAACCTCCCAAAGTTACTCATTCTCAGTTTCTCCTTGCTGGTTCCTCCCATCACATCTCATTACTAACCCGGTCTGCTCTGCGTTCTCCTTGCCTGGTTTTATTCTCCTTGGTTTATCTGTTTTGCTCTGGCTCCCTGTGTTCCCTGTGATTTCTGTAAGTTTCTTTGTTCATAATTTTTATTAAACATCCTTCATCTACAAGCTGCCTCTTCCGTTCTGCATTTGTTTCCATAATCGGTTTACAACACATCATGACACTAACATAAAACACAAAGCCAAACTATGTAGAGCATGAACCTGACACCACCATGCTTCATGGACAGGACAGTTTGTTCAGGGTCATGACGACAAAAAATAAAATGTAAATCTTATCTGAGCGAATCACTTTCTTTCACTTCTTCAAATCTGAATTATGCTGACAGTAAATTAATATCTTTCTTTCCGGCTCACTATTATTTGCTACTTTTTATTGGTCTGTCTCATACCTTCCAGTAAAATACATTACAGTACAGGATTGTAACATGACAATATGCGAGAAGATCACAATGGATTTACATAATTTTTGAAAAGCATTCTATCTAAGTTTACAAGTTGAATTGTTTCATTTGAGCTACATATTTAGGACTACATTACACTGTAATCAGTACTGTTGTTTCACAGGCTGTTGGCTTGGCTATGTGGAGGTGGCATGTCCAGTGCATTACTTTACCTTTTACCCCTTGACACCTTGGATGCGCTCCAGCACCTGCTTTGAAATTGATGCTGCATAGTCAAAATAAATTGACTGGATTTCACCCCTGAACATTAACTACTTAGTTTCAGTTTGCAGGGTGAAGTTGATCAAGATGAACTTGCAGAATAAGGTATTAATCACACTGACATTGCTGTAATCAAAATGATAAACGGTAAGGTAAAAATGAAAGTGACAATGTTGACAAGAAATAAAATAATAATAGGAAAATGCTATTTTTTCTCTATGATTGCTTCCTGGACTGGTACCAGTTCTCAGAAAACCACTAAAGTTCTTAATATCCCCCCTTCAAAATGTGCAAAATAACTGTAAAGACGATGACACATGGGGCAATAAAATTAGGAAACAATGAAACTGTTTCTGTTGCCACTTTATAAGCCAAAACTGCAGGAGTCATAATGGGTTAAGCACAGATGTTTGGGCAGCCGGCTGCTCCCGAGATGAGGTTGCAGCTGCCAGGTTAGGGAGCCCCTGACAGTGTTGGAGGGAACTGAGACAGAATAGCGTCGTCCTCGGGGAGCAAGAGAGCTCTGTTGGTGTGCTGGGCCATGTCCAAAACTCATGTCTAAACATAGCTAGCCTTGGATAACAAACACCTGCATTCCCTTTGGGAGGGTTAAAGGGCCAATGCAAGGCTTCCTCAACAGCTGACTCAGTCTACACCTCTGCGTTGTGTTCAGGGATTTCATTCAGACAAAAGCTGTGAATTCTGTCTGCCTGGGTGTCCACAGCAGAATGGATCAGAGTGTGCATTACAGCTGTTTATGTTTGGTGAAAGGTGTTTAAATTAACACTGTTCCAGACATAAAAAGGTCTGCTGCTAATGGAAGCAGAAGATGAAAGTGAAACAGAGAAGGAGATTTTGCATTTGCCGAATGTTATTAGGGCAATAAAAGACTAGCAATTAAATTAGGTGGATATCTGTGCCATCAGCTTCAAGGTGCACAGTAAATCAGGATTCATAGCTATTATCAACATGGTTAAGCACAGCACAGTGGCGTTCTAGTTCACCTTCCGTGCATTTTAAAACGGAAGATTTCTGTCACTGTGATATTGAAAATATGCAAGCTAAGTAACAGCGTCCAGCTATTTTCAAATAGCCATAAAAAGATAGAATCTTTTATGATCTCGCAAGAAATTAAATCAAGGTCCCTACTTGTAGACCAGTATTTCAAAAGGGTACAAGAGAAAACAAAGCAGAGAAACTTGAATGTCAACAGGTACGAATGATATTAAAATAATCAGGAATATCATCTCTCTACTGGAAGTTGTTCATTTTTCTTGTGTATTTGATTCTATTTGCATTTTCCAAATATCTTTCATCATGGTTTCATGGAGCACTGGTAACACTAACAGTTTTTTCCTTATTTGTATATTTACAAAAACAAAGCATGCAATTTTTCTTCTGTTATATTTTTATATTTTGTTTCCTACCAAGTACCTAAAGTGCTGACGTGCAAAGAATTTATAAACGGTGGAGGGTTTTTCAATGCTTTGCATCATTTCGTAATACAACAATGAAATTTTAAAAACTACTTTTTGACTTAAAATAAGTCTCATGTACTGTCTCAACTATAGATGAAATAGGATGTCAAGTTTGTAGAACTCTGTGAAGCCTTTCCAAATTGCTGACTTTGTTCACCAAACAAATTGTCCCACTAATTTAGCCCTTTGTGAGACAGTCATAACCTTAATGATACATATTCTGGTGTTTTAATACCACAAGATCTCAAGTTTCCAGGCACTACGCTGAGAATCTCAAGCAATTACTTGATTTTTTGGTAAAAACAAGATGTAAAACACTCTTTGTTGCTGTGTGTTGTACAAGGTGTCAGACTTGCAAAAAAAGAGGTATTACAGAGCATTGAGTATACAGCAAGGTAGAGTTTTTAAATTAAAACATCCAAAAACTGGCATTGAAAACAAAAATTATACGTTGTATTACACATGGAGGTGCATTTTTAATTTCTATTTCCAAGTGAATAAGCTCCTACAATGGACAAGGATGTGGTTAACTCTACATTTATAAGGACTTTAGGATTTTCTATGTCAACCTTTGTTATGGAGCCTTTTTATCAGTATAGACATCTTAGAGCCATACAGGTTCTAAGATGTCTGAGACATCACTTTTGTCTTTTCAAACAGCGTATTTACCCAGTACTTTTTAAGTCTTCCTGATCACTTAAAACCCTTTCTCACTACAGGTTACAATCAGCAGTTCACACACAGAGAAGTAGATTGGAGGTAAGCAAATGACTGCCTGCAATCCTGTTCTACTCTTTAAATAACCACACCTGGATTTGTTTTCTCATTCTTTTTCTCTGGAGAAAAGTTCTGTGGAAAGATCTCAATTTTCTTCTCCTGCCTTAACACAGTTTTATTAAAATGCAGTTGCAGTCACCAGGGGTCACAGGCAGCTGGAGGCAGTATGCTTTTGACTATTGCCCCGAGCTATCTTGGGTGTGTGTCTCAAGTGTCTATTGGAAGATGTTACGATGGTGAAGTGCATATAGGGAATGGATGACTCTCTGGGGAACGGAAAAGAGGCCATCCGTCTAAGAACTACTCTGTCTTTGGGCTCTATCTGATCTGTGGAAGACAGTGTATTAGCACTGAATAATGGTCCCACACTGTTTGACCAGTTTTTTGCACTCCATGATGATCTTGCTCTCAGAGGGAGACTGTGTGCGGGCCTCTACATAGATAAGGTCCCCCAGGCAAGTATTATGGACGCTTAAAATTTCTTGTCTACTATGTTGCAAGAGGAAATGGCACAGCAAGGCGTTAGAGCATTGTTAAATCTAAACAGGTGACCATGAAAAACTGGTGAAGGGTAAAACCTAGTAGAAAAGGTTATTAGATTTACTTTAAAAATGTATTCATGGTAAATTACTAGTGCAACAAGTAAAGGAATATACTGTATTTTAAAGTAGAAAAAGGATGTTTTCAATCCATTTTGGTTTTACCCTTCGACCGGTTCTTTTATTCTATAGATTGTTAAACTGGAGGAATATGTCAGCTGCCATAGAGCCGAATCTCTTTATACCCTGTGGAGAGGTCCGATTCTAGCATTGATCACGCCTTGTAACCTCTGCAGGTGAAAAAGATGATCTGTCTGTGCTGTTCACAGACAAAGTCTAACATACACCTTGTTTTTCACAATATCACTGCCCTTTCTCCCGCATTCTTTTTTTTCCAAAGTGCATGATCTATACAACAAAAGCAACATCTCTGTTTTGCCACCTGTGAGTGTGTTGTACACCCATTTCATTTCCCAGTACCATTACAAGATTCAGAGCCTGGCCAATTGCTTTTGCTATTGATTTGACTCCATTTATTTTTCTACTCAGATTTAAAAACCTCCCACACAGAGAACCATCTCTTGACAAATCACTTTAGTACTCCTCATGTGGAGGGCCATACAGGATTTGTAAGAACAATAGAGGTGCATTTTCTTGCTTCATCAGAGTTGAAGATGCTAGAAAAAAGTGGATTGATTTTGACAAGTATATATTGTGATTTTCTAATTTTTTTTAAATGTTTTTACTTCTCATTATGTAGCTCACTTTGTATCCATATATTTATCCAGTGTCTGATTTTATTAATTTTGGTTGCTAAGTATTAAGTACAATAAATAAATAAGAAGAAATAATCATAAAGGTGCTTAAATCTAAAAGATAATGTGTGATGGGCCATGGAAGTTTTGTTAAATATGAAAGATTATGACTATGATGAACCTCTTACATTATTTGTTACAGCCACATGTGGTGAAGGCTGAAGGTTTGAAGGTTCTTAAAGAGATAGAAGCCAATTTCTATGCTATGATGCAAAGTTAAATTTATTTGAAATAGTTTTTGGTATATACAGCATTTTCATAACATAGTAACTTGATTGTGACATAAAATGTCCCTGTATAATACATAATACCCCCGAATGAGACATGATTTCTATGCAAAACTCTACACTTCTCTACACTAGATTTTGCAGAGTACTTAGTCTGCAAAGACACACGTCATTAAGAAGAAGATGACTGGATGGATAGATGGAATGTGGATCAATGTTTTTATGCACTGAATTAAAAACACAACAAAATATCTGAAATCTTTGCCTTTAGACCCCAACATCATTCATGTTTTTGACAGGGACACAAATGAACTGAAAAACAGTTTTCATCAAAGTTCAGAAACAAAAATGTTGTTCAAACTCTTATCAAGTCTGAAAACAAGAATATATGTCCAACTTATCTGCTCAAGAGCAATCTTGAATACATTCAAATGATTGAATGCATTCAATCATTCAAATGATATACATTCAATCATATACATTCAAATGATTGAATGTCCTTCTTTTGTGGATTGAATGTCCTTTTTGTTCTGATGCCTTTTTTAATGTCACCTCTTAGTAGAGTTGATATTCAGAAAAGGGAAATCAGCACATGATGAGAGACTGAATTTTGATTAATGGTTTGCTATTTTCCTTCTTCCTCTCCTGTTGTTTCTCATTTGATAATTGCATATATTAACTTGCTTCCAAATGAATTTTGCTTTCTCATTTTAGCAATATTAACATTTCTTGTGTGGGTAAAGACACATTATTTCCTTACGATAGGCAAAGTCAACTATTTCAAATTGCCATTTGTGAAACAAGAAATAAAAGCCTAGAATCACCCATTACCATTGCACAAAGCTGGCAGATCCCTGGGGCAGGTGCTGTCTTAACACATAATTTCATGGGGAAAAAAGTAGCAATTTTGACATCTTCCTCAGATGTCACGCAAATTAGATTTTCAGCTTTCCTCCGACACACTCATGGACATTTAAAGTTCAAGGGAGATGATGTGACCATAAAGCAAATAGTTGTGGAACAAAGCCCTGTATTATTTTACTGAAGCCCAGTGAAACATGACATGCTTTCCCAAATGGTTTTTCTGTAATATGTTTCCATTATATTTTTCAGTAGTTTCATTGTTTTGTGTCCTCTCATAACAAGTATGAGGTGAAGTAATGGTGCAATGGTATTATATGTTGTCTGACAAAGATTAATATCATCTATACTGTGTTAAATTTTGTGCTATGTGAAAATTATTTTTCGCCTTCTACATCGATCAGAAAATATCTCATTAAGTGCGTTTCTTCTCATCCTTCAATATTTTATAGGATCTTTAAAGCTTTGTGGATGACTTATGTGTGGGCACTGGAGTCACGGCTTGCTATAGACTCACCTGTAGAGCGAAACGGGAGGGTTGGCCTTTGCAGAGCAGTGGAATTTCACAAGGTTGCCCTCCAAAACGGGCTGAGGCTCCACTGAGAGATTGACAAGAGGAAGATCTATAAAAACAGGGATGCACAAAGACAAGCAATTACTCACCTGGCATCCTCAAACATGGTGCAGTAAATTGTAATCTTTAAAAACATATTTCGTTGCTGATGTTGTTGATGACTAAATGTCAGAAAAAAAAAAAAAAACAGTAGAAAAAGAGGAATCCTTTCAGTTTAACTGTAGTGTCCTGTGTTGATAACATATTGGACGGAGATTCTTATCCCATAACTTTTAAATGATCTATATTTGACTACCTAATCACACTCATCTCCACATCTGTTGATGACATGCTGTATGCTTTTTGTTAACTGTATCCCCAGTGAGCTGCACGGCTGAAATTTGCTCAGCCAAAAGTAACGACCACATCACATTCTGTGTGCATGGCTTTCAAAAATGTATTCAAACTATCACTTAGTTTGAATACTTTAATTCTGCACTTTTACTTTTGCCAATTCTTCTTTTGTAGCTACCTCTTTGTCTTTTAAGGTTTTGTGGCTTTCGGTCATAATCCTAATTATTAGCTCTCACCACATATTCTCTGTGGGATTCCAATTGAAACTCTGGCAAGGCCACTTCAAAATTGAAACATCTCCAGTTAGAAAAACATGCTGATCAGGTCAAAATATCACTTAAATCTAAATCTGTCAGCCATATAAATAATTTTGGGTTTAGTTTTGATTATCCTGATATATATTAACACCCTATAAACCCAAATGTGTCTAGTTTTAAATGAGTCATATCTGTATCATTGACAAAATAATCCTGATCAGGATGTTCCCAGGTGTGAAATGTCAACCTTGTAGTATCTGTACCACACATGGAACCATTTCTGAGAAGGATATAATATTCTTAGCATTAATACTATTATTCTTATAATCTTTCAGTAAACAATGCCATATTGTGGTACTGTTTAGAGCAAGTTTAGAGCAAGTTTGACAACTTATCTCAGTCTGTGAGAGAATTATCCCGGAATAACTATGTTTCAGTTTTAATACCCCTGCAGCCCACATTTTTTAAAGCTCATCTTGCTAAAAAAAAAACACTGACGTTTCTTACAAGTTGGATGTTTATTTCTATGTTTCTGCTCTCACATATCCCTACTTTTAATATGTGAAGCAAGAAAGATGAAACCCTGAACAGATAATGGATTTCACTGAGCAAGAATTTTCAAGCAGAAAATAGTCCACAGCAAAATCCACAGCAATTAAAACAACAAGGAACCTCAGCGGTGCAGTGCAAATTATAATAGTTCTGAACATCGCAAACATTCAGATTATGCAAATTCAATAAACAACTTAATTTATCCTAATTGACAAAGGTAGGATTCTTTTTGAAGATAGAGCTTCATTTCCATATCAACCTGTCCCACGTGAAGCAAACAAAGATATTTACCGCACAAATTTAGAGGATGAATTTAATTATTTATTTGTAAATAAAGCTATTTGTCAGGCTTTTAAAATGCAATGTAGGTGTATTTTGTTCTGCAAACGCAGCAAGGTAGATCATAATTACAAGTTGGTCTAGCAATTAGTACTGTAAGTGCTTTACTGTTAATGGAAAATACATTGGAAAGTGTCAACAATTTCTTTTTACTGTACATTTGCTTTTAAATAATAGAAAAATAAAGAGTTTTCACTACTTTTTTTTTTTTTTTTTTTTTCTTTCATACAGTTTTCCTTCTTTGCCTGGTGGTAGCAAACTGGTGAGTTATCCTGGACAGTCAACAAGTCACAAGGGGAAAACTGGCTCTGGGTTTGAAGCTAGCCATCTGTTTAAAAAGTAGATCTGCTCTGTGTTTAGCTACACTAAAGTTACAACCAGGAACTGTGTTTGGCTGCGGATGAAGGGCACAGCAGTGAGAACAGAAATCCGCCGAGGATGAAACAAAAAAGGAGCACACAAACACGCTTTAATGTAGCCAGACATCTCTGTGTATGGCTATGGAGAGGGAATCTGTAAGCATGTTTATGGGTCGGCACCAAATGTCAAAAAACTGCTTATTACCCCGTAGTTGTGCAGATGCTCAAGGCTGGCTCAGCTGCCACAAAACCCAAGAGAGGAATTGGTCCAGGTGCCACATTCTTTCCCTACTTACACACCATATCCCCCATCAGTGGAAGCATTCCCCTCCAGGACAACTCCACCACCCCTCACCAACCACTTCACTACCTTGAAATCCATGAGCTCCACCTGTGCCAGGTCTCTCCAGGCCAGTAAAGAAAACAACAACATTGCAAAACCCAAAAACACTGCAGGCTAACTCAACAAGCAAGTATCCCTAGGTACTGAGCAGCCAGCTGTGTGCCTAGGCATTTGCATGCTTGTGTGAATATGAGGGGGGACCAGGGAGGGGGAATAGATGAGCATCATAATAAAACCGGAAACTCATCCTTGCCTGGAGCAATAGTGTTATCCACTCAGTAGGTGGTTTAAAGCATTGTGGGTGGTTAAATCTGTGAAAGGAAATGTGGGTAAAAGCAACCTAAGGGGCAAACCGACAGGTGTGGCAGCAGTGGAGGTGGCACTAAAAAAATCTGTGGGAATCTGGGAGCTCAGACAGAAAGAGAAACAGACATCAAAAGCCAGGGGAAGATCTAAAGGGATCTTCTGTGCTAATAGACATAGTAATGCAGAAGCTCATTCAGAGGCCACTTGTGCTAAACTCTTCCTAGATGGGCCTTTTTAATCATGATATCCTTCGTCTTGCTGCCAACTGACTTCTAAAGACTCAAATGCTCATTACTGTCAATCTGACCACAAAATCAATGTTCTTTTGAAATGCCTGAACCAGCCCTCCATTCTGAGGAAAAAAAACCAAAAAAACAACTCCCATATCCCTCTCAGCGAGAGTTAATGTCATAATGAATTTAATTTGATTGAGCGATAGTTCCATCTCTCAATCACTTTAAATGACAGCATTGGGAGCACCAGCTGTCAAAAGTTCTGTCCCTATGTTTGAATTAGGAACTAAAACACCGTTTCCCACTTTTGACCTTTATAACATGACCAACATCTGTTTAGTAAAGTGAATACTTTGATGGGTAAGTGCAATGGGTTGATGAGTTGGGCATTTGAGGCAACGCCATTGCAGACCAATGCGCAACACAGCTAATCCATCACTAGAAGGGGTGGACTGAATAGACTGAGGAAACAGGAGAAACAACAGCAGAAATTGAGGAGGGTGTTGTTTTAGTTGGCCGACAGCTTTTGATCGGTTAGTTCAAAGTGGAGACCAGATGGTGTTTTTGGAACAATCATCCGACTTCTCTGTTCACGGAGATTGTGCCAGCATAAATTCACCCCCACTCCTCCCTTTCTTAAAGCTCAAATTTTCAATCTCTCTGGGTCACTGTAGACAGATGTTCTTCAGCAGGATCAGCCTCAAACTCCAGAAGCGTTTGGATTCCTCTGAAGGATGCAGAGACCGAGGATTACATTGTCGACAATCTGGGTACGCTGTCATCTGGCTGGCTGAGCTCAATACTTCAGGGGAGAACAGGCTGACGAACAACTTGAGGTCTAACATATTGATCATAAGATATTCAGAATGCTAAATTTACTTAGTTTAATGATGGCAGATGTTGTTCCACATTCCTTGCAATACATATGTGCCAAAATATGTTTACAAACTGAAAGTTTCTCAGAAATGCAAGAGCATTTTCCTGTCTCTATAACCTTATATTCCTTCCCCTTCACTCACAGATGCTGTTTCAGATGAATTTGGCATTATCTGCTTGATTAAGCAAGGAGAGTATGTTTCTGAGCAAGCTACCAAAAACAACCCCCCCACCCCACAATTGCACGTGCATGTTCTTTATTAATTAGTCCCAACAAATGGCTTTCATTTTTTCCACCCACATGGCTCAGCTTGTTTGCAATGCAAACATACGGGAAAACCTTGGTCTTGCCCATCCCCAGTGCATTAATTTCTCACTACACATTTCAAAGCAGAGTTCTATGTGGGGCAATGCTCTCCAGATATGCAACTGCACTAGAAAATAATTGAGGAGCATTTCAAACCATACGATGAGTGGGAATTAGTGAGACACGAAGCTGGCATCCAAAACAGAGTTCCCCTGCAGTGGTACGTACTGTAGTGATCGTGGGAAAGTTTACTGATTCAAGTACAAACGACAGCATGCACATCAAGACATACTGCTGAAGAAAACAGCATCAGGGGGTAGCTACCCCATGTGCTATCAAATAATTACAGTCCGCTAATGGAATGGTGTGGGCAACTGAAGTCAGCAGTCTATCCAGGGTTCTGAATCACCTCTGCTGGCTCTAAATCCCTCTCATTTCGGCAACATTGACAGCGTATACAGTATTTAGATGCTAATTTGTCTAAACCTCATCCAGATAACGCTGTATGAACTTTGGAGGGAATGGAAATGCTGATGTGGATGTAAACCATGAGCATTAAAGTAATGATAAAAAGAAAATACTGTTAAAGGCATAGGGTTCTGGTTTAAGCTGCAGAGCAATGTGCAGAGTTGTGTTTAGATTATATTAAAAAAAAGGACAACTAAGCACAAAAGTGAGCTGAACACTAGATTTTGTGAAGAGAAAATTGGAAAGTTTACAAGAACTTTTTTGTAGGTTTCATGTCACTGAGATAGCACGTACACAAGCTTTATTAGGCAAGATAAATTGGTGTTCAATAGGCCGCTCCTGAGCAGAATATATAATGCTTCATGCTGGGAATGTAGAAGTTCAGAGGGAGATTGTCAACATATTCAGGGTATGCAATACCATTTCAGGAAATCTACTCATTTGCTGCCTTAGTAAGAACAAGATGAAAGCATCAATATCAATTTCAGCTGTTTATGCTCAATACAGTGCTCAGTCAGAGTGCCAGGAAAACATCTGCAAGGGTTTAATTCTGAATGAGACAGCTTGTGGACAGGAAACGAAGTGTACCCTAAAATGAATGACACCCCTCACTTTCTGCTCTAATGTTCTTGATGACACTTGCTCTTATCCCAGGGTGAACAAGTTGCTCCTTTTTTTCAGTTCAAATAATTTCTCTACTCTGTCGGATCCATTGTTCTTATTTCTTGCTACAACTAGGCTTGGGATGAGACCTTGGGGTGTGATATTTCTCATAAATTTCAAACGTGTTTTTGTTTAATGTACAATTATGAGCCCTGGAAATGAAGGTGAGTGCTTTACGTTTGACAACACGTGTCTATGTTCTAGACTCTTTTTTTTAAGTAAGACAACCAGTAGTTTTTAAGGTGATTATTAAAAACTCTGGACACAGTAACAACATCCACATTATCAGCCTGCAGAGTAATTTCACCCCTTTTCTGCAAAATGACATTCATTTTGGTTTGATTATATTCCTTTGTTCTCCATAAACTCCATAAACTTAGTGTTTAGCTCCTTAAACATAGTTCTTAACTAGTATCATGACTATTTAGGTCATTTGTATAATTATTAAGTTTGTGCATTAAAAAACAACATCTGTAAACATATTACGTAGAGGATTGATTATCTTATTTTTATTAATAGCCGGAAATGTTGAATAAAACCTTCGTTCTGAAGTCAATTTTCCTCGCACTTCCCTTCCTGATTTTAAAGCAAGAAATGGACTCACTTTTATTCAGCTTAATGTTAGGAGCTTAAACTCAAAACTGTACATGGGTCATATCTTGGAATTATCTACTGATGTTGTTGTCATCATGCTGTCTAAATCTCAGAATCTCAACTTATTGAAGTAGTTGGTTGTTATAAAACGTTCAGGATCCAGAGAAGATTCTAAATTAAAACTAAATGCAAAGGAGGTTATAATTATGGGTGATCTGAACTGAAATTGTAGCTAGTTTAAGCTGCTGTTAATCCCTCCATTGTTTTTCTAAAACAGGACCACCTACTAAAAACACTAAAACAGGTTTGCAAAATTTCCAATCCAACTACATTTCAAGCATATTAACAAGTGACATAAAAACATAATAGACACAAGCTTCAGTTTGTCATACTCAGATTTCTGAGTGGTCAGTCACAATGCTTTAACCTGTGATTCAAAGAGGTGTTTAAAACATCCAACAATTATCGACTTGTTTTGTCTGATTTACACTGTAAGAGGAGAGCGAACATCCAAAAACCATTACCAAGACAAAATTGTGAAGGGTGTTCTTTCTTTTACAAGCTGACAGAAATCTCTTGAAGTAACAATTCCCTTAATACAGTAAGTAGTTTGATGGCTTTTAACTTTTGTTCAGAGTGAAAAGTGGAGGGATGTAAAACGTTCAATTTTTCAGCTTTTTATTTTATTTTAATATTTTAAAATACACTTTTCTGTCAGGTTGTTATTCAAGTTGAAAAGTAGTTTTAGTCTATTCAACTAGTGATTTTATCATTATTATTATTATTATTATTATTATTATTATTATTATTATTATTATTATTACAATAATGATTATGACAACAGCTAGAAAAACCAAAGTCAATATTTTAATGTTATACAAACCCCTTTAGGAAAATAAAAAAAAGTGTCCCATATTTCTTTCCTAACCAGTGTCCTCAGTCAGGTACTTCACTATTGAGTATGAAGTCTATTTTTCTAGTACGTATTTTTGATAACTCATGGAAAGAGACAGCCATAAATATGCTCAAGCTCTATCTACTATTTAATGTGATCATCTGACATTTTCTAAGATTTTCAGACTACTTCCTAATTCCATTGATGGCTGTTCTGAGACTCATTTGAGTTGGTCAACTCTAACAAGTTATGACAGATTCTGACCCCTGATCAAATCAAGATGAGCATGAGCAGTCCCTTCATGGCAGACATTTTTTCAGAGCCACATAATCACCTTTCTTTAGAGTAAATTATAAGTAAATGATAGGAAATTACTTTAAATCCCTGGTTGTCAAAGTTGATGTGAAATGTCCACCTAACAGTGCATAGGTTGAAATATCCCATGCCAGATTGCTCCTTCCATCCATCCATACCTGGAAATTTCAGGTACATAGCAATGAAGACTGCAAAGGAACAAGTGACTAATTGAGCAGCATTATTATATCACAGTTGTTTCTAAAGATGTGATAATCAGTTAAAAAAATAAATTAAAAATGTTCAATTTAAGTCAAACCTGGGAGTAATTGCAAAAAATATTATTATTGCAATTAAACTCTAAGACATAGTAATTAAAGTAGGTTACTGTTAATAATTGAGTCAATCGTTGGAATAGTTAGGTCATCCAATATGGTTCTGAATGCCTTTGGGGTCTTTTAAGGAGCTAACTTTATTTTACTGATGCAGCACTTTGAATTAGAACAGCTTTTGGAAGTTGTAAACAGCATACTTCATTCACATTCAACTTGTTCCTATGGTCATCTTTTCAGGAATTTTACAGTAAGATATTCTCAGCAAGGAATAAAGTGAAATGCAGCCTGTTGCATGCAGGCTGAGGTATCTGCCTTCACTTTTAGACCAAACTTAGCTTAATGTTAGCCACCTTTTTATTTAATAAAATTTGATAAAATGTCATTTTGTTGCTTTTTTAAATTCAAAAATAGAAATTTGGTCAGAAATTTGATTATTTTCTTAAGGCATAAAACAGACATGGTGATTACAGACAACAACAACTACAAAAATCTATTGATTTCATGGGGATCTTTTGAGTGTGCTCGTTGGTCTTTATGGTGTTGTTTTCATGGTTTTCTAACAAAGGCCTTTACAAAACAGATGCATTTATTATATTGGGATTGAACAACATCAAGGTTGGCTGACTTTAATTTAAGGTCATCAGAGTCAAGCGGGTAGAACACAAATGCATGTCACACTTCAATTTTTGTTTGCAAAACATTTTGAAAACCATGTATCATCTTCCTTCCTCCTAAGGTGCTTAAGAACAAAGTACATTCAAAACTTTTGCAAGACTCTGTATAACTTGTTAGATAAATGGTAAATTTACCTCAAGTGGTAAATTTGATGCACTAAGTGGTAAGTTTACCACTTAGTGCATTAAAAAGTGTGTAATTGCCCTTTAGCTTTGATTTTTGCATCTGTGTTTTGGACAAATTACAAGTCGCTGATCTTGTAATCAAATGAGCCTTCATTCAATTTAAACAAATTAATACCCAACAGAAATCAATCAAAGTTTAGCTACTGCATACTTGAATTCAGGGGAAACTTTATGTGAGGAGTGGATCTCTGGTTAAACTCCAAAGGCTCCACTCAGCCGTGCTGAGCACTACCTGTCAAATCCAAGAGAGGAGGAGGAAGAAGGGGGGTAAGAAAAGTGAGGGAGGGAGTCGAGAGCCTTAGCCTTGTGGGAAACAGTTTGGATCTCGACAATTAGTCTCTGCTGTCGCTCGGTTTCATCTCACACTGTGAAAAATGTTTTCAGGAGCTTTAATTGTGTAAAGACGACATTTTAGAATGCTAATTAGAGATCTGCTCCACTCATTTTTCAGGGTTAAATCAAACATTTACAGGCGTGGATGATGCTATGATGGCAGGCAGTTATCAGAGACACATCATTATACATGGTGACAAATCAGTTTACATGTGGGCAGACTTCCTTCTCTGACTGCATGGCAAAGAAAAAAAACGAAGAGCGTAAACTGCTAGGGTTGCAAACACTAACAACTCTTAATCATTTTTACTCCCGCGCCTGAGTTGGCCTGATTGTGCTATGCCCGCTCGTGCCATTCTTGCCTCTTGCCGTGTACATAATAAAAAGAATGGAGCCGTCAGTCATAATGGCTCTCTAAATAGCATTTTCTGCTTTATTAGTCATACTTAATGGCGTTGAAGGGGTTGTGAGTGATGCAAAATCCCATTGTTCAAATCCTTTTTCTTACTGTGAGCAGTTCTTGATCGAAAAAATATTCCCTGACAATTGAGGCAGAATGCGGTTTACACGCTGGGCTTACTTTGCCTATTTTCAACTTGAAATGTGGATTCTCTCATCAAAGAGATTGATGGCATGAGAGAGAAAATATGAGAGGTGGGAAGACTTTGTATTCTTCCACAGTGAGCAGGTAGCTGGAACACCAGCTTCACCCATTTAGATGGACAGATGCTCTGACTTTTCTTAATATTTTTTGTCATAGAAAATTAAAACTACTGGTGCATCACCAATCGATATGACTAGATGGCATGTGAGAAGAAAAAAGGAAATCAATTATGAATACCAGTGAGAGTCTACAGGAGATCAGGAGAGTTAAAGTCATGTGGGTTTTTGTAACAGTATAATTCATATTTCTGAATCCTGCTGATCATATGTCAGAATGACATCTAACTGTAAATCATTTACATTCAAAATATAAACAAAAGATTTAGAGAAAATATGCTTACGCTGAATGTCAATAGTGACGCTGGTCTCCTTGCCATTGGGCACTGCCTTGTTGGAAGCCTTGCAGATGATCCGCTGACCGGTCTCGATGTTGGAAGGTGAAAGGTAGAGTGTGCTCACTGTGCTTTCTCTCCTGCCATCTCGGAGTAATGTCTGAAAAAAGCAAACACTTCATGAGATAAAGCCAGTTTTATGCTTATATACCTAAAATGAGGAGCATTGTGTCATTTTGCATCCTGGGTATTGTCCATCTAAGTTGGGGTAATAAAAGGAAAGTTCACCTTTTTTTGAGGGAAAGTTCTCAGGAGTTCAAATTATTAATAGCTACTGTAACTGATAGAAAGATGCTTTATTTTTGTGAGGCAGAACAGAACTTAAGAAACCACAAAACTGGTGAAAGAACTAGTTGGAATGACCCCCGTTTTGACCTATGTTTTTGTATTTTGAATATTTCAGACAGAAAACATCCATATTTAGATTTAACAGATATAAGTTTAAACATTTTGCTTGGTTATTGGTGTCCATAATTAAACTGGTCTCCAGCTCCTAATAAAAGTGATTCTACTCTCTTGCCAGTCAGCACTGGATCTTAGAAATTTCCAGTTTATTAAGGCAGAGATAGAGATTGCAGCAGAAGCAAAAAAAATAAATAAATAAATAAAAAAAAAAATTGCTAAGCAAGCCCTACCATTAGCTCAGCACTGGAATCAGTTTGATCACAATAACATAGTAGCAGATATATTACTCAGCTTAAAAACCTTGAGAAAAACCTAACATTGATACATTCATGAAGAGCTAAAAAAGCCTATAAGCAAAATTTTCTGTCCCCTGTCTGATTAGTTGCTGCCTTCCAATACTCTGTTTCTTTATAAACAGAAACTTACCTCAACAGTAAGCAAACCATTACTGATAAAAATGTCTCAAAAGAACTTCACTTTAAAATATAGGAACTATCTTATAAGCTGTAAGCACCTGCAGGTGTAGAATAAAAGAAAGTGAAATGTTCACCTATGTAAGCATTTTACATCTTAGTTCTAAACTTTTCCCACAAATAATTGTGTGAAAATAAAGAAGCTAAAACAAAGGGAACATCAAAGAAAAGCAAGAAAAAGATTAAAACAAATACATATACAATTGGCTCTATTGCAGGAAACAGAAGTGAACTATCAAAACATTCCGCCTGTAGTTTTACCCCCAAAGGGAGGCTGATATGAAATTAAATAAATAAAAAGTATTTGAAATATGTTTTTTAGAGCTTCCTTTTGTGTGCCTGGAGAGCTGTGCTCTAGTGCATGGCTTGTCATACTCCACAAAGGAAATCAATCTTCTTTTCAGTGCTCATCCTCTGAGCCCTGTATTGTGGAAGCCATCTGGAATCGGTTGGTAGCGCTTGCTGGCTCTCTGCTATGACTCCGGCGCTCAGAGGAGGGCTCTGGGAGGCTATGCTAAGCAGTGCAGGACAGAACAAAGTCACTGAATAGAACAAATTGTGTGGGCAACAGGGTGCAGGGTGGTCAACCACAAAGTCAAGATGCATTTCCCTGCCTTCCTTTTAAAATAGGCTCAAGGCTCAGTTCTTTTTAATAGAAAGGAAACTACATTAAAAAACACCATTTAGAATGGAAACAGCTGAAAATTGTGTTTATATATTAAAAACATGCTATGCTATGGAAATTATATCCAAAACCAAAACTCTCAAAAGTCCTGTTAAAAACTCAGGTTGTTGTGTCTTAAACAGATGATATAAAATTTGCTTTCTGTTATTTAAAGATCTACAATGTGACTTTAATCATAGTGGAAATGCAAATAGCAACACTAAAGCACAATTGATTTAAAAAAAAAAAACACACCAAAGGGAAAATGTACCAAAAAAACTAAAAACAACAGCAGATGTTTATTACGTCAACTTTGTTGAAAAGCCTTTCAGTTCTGTTTCAGCTTTCAGTGTTCATGACTGAATCTGATTAACCTGAAATTACAAACTGTGTGATTCTCTCTAAATTAATAAAAAGATAAAATGCTAATTGGTCAGGAAGGCTGCCAAGAGCCTGACAACAAGTCCTAAAAAGCTACAAGGAATTCTGACAGCAATATACCTGATCTGAGGAGCAGGGTTAAAATACAGAACCATTTTCCTATGAAGAAGACATTCAGGTTTAGCTAAAATTTCTTTGTCGATATTACAGAATGGCTTGACCCAATCTGGCATGTCCCACCATCTTTTACCATTTTGTGTAGAAGATCCCCCTGGCCTGGGAGAAAAAGCTTCAGAGCAGCCTCTTCTAAAGTTAAATTGAAGTTAAATTGAGCTGTAACTTTGCAAATACAAGGTTTTTTTTATTGTGTTTGAGAAACTTTGTACGGTTAGTTTTTTTAGAGACATTATACCAGCGACACAGTAATGAAATTATGAACTCCTGTGAATACCAGAAACGTTTTTACCCAAAGCCTTCAGGTAGCTGCCTGAAAACTGAAGCTTTATCACCGTGAGCCTATATGAACAACAAAACCGAAAGCTCTGTTTCCGTAGAAGAAAATTAAAGTTTTAAATGAATTTAGTAGTTTAGATGTCTTTAAGTCACTTCTTAAAACACATTTTCACTCACTGGCTTTTAATACAGAGTGAGAGATTCATTTGTTGGGTCCACTTATGTTTCTGTTTCTTTCTCATGCTGTGTTTGTATTTTTTTTCTTTACAGCACTTTGGCCAATGGCAGTTATTCTTAAATGTGCTATATAAATAAGTTTGATTTGATTCAGTAAAAGCAAAATACTTATCTGACAGGTCATTGCCACAAGAGTGAATATTTTCACAGTCTGATAGATCTGAAGAACCTTTGCAAAAGTGAAGTGGGGAAATAATGTCAAGATGGGCATCCTGGTAGACCCCCACCAAAGAAGGTTGAAGGCTAAAATAGGTTAAAATGCTTCTTTGCTAATGCAAAGATTTTAGCCCAGTGAAACCTTAATTTATCTATGCCATCTTTGCTTCCAAATCACTCCTCATTCCGAATAGTGTGGATTTTAAAAAAAAATAATTCAACTTGTAAACTGATACAAGACATTATATATATACTTATCACTTTATAGTTCAACCATCTCAATGTGCCTTTTAAAGGAACATAAAATTGAGGCATCTACACCACTCGGGTGAATATATTAGGTTTTTTGGCATTTCTGAGACTTGTAGGAAAATAATATTACAGCTCCTATGCTCTGTGAATCCCATTTCCATGTGAAGAGCCATGTGATGAAATTCATATTTGTGCGTGAGTCACTTTGAAAGCAGAGAACATTAGTTGTCAGACACGGAGTATGTCAATGTAATGTTCTTTGTGACACAATCGGGATTGTTTCCATCATAACTCTGGACCTGTCTGCAGTCATTAATCTTAGAAACAGGGTTAGCTGGCAGCAGCACAAAACAAATTCAACCTTAGTCCACATCACAAATTGAGATATTTTTTTTATTTAATACCAAATAAAGCTCCAAACAATGTACATATAACCAGATTAGAGGACAATAAGCTTAGGTGTAATTAATATTTTCTGACCTTCTGAAGGTAACAGAAACAAAGAAGCTTATAACAATAAACCACTTTTTTTCTCTTATCTGTTTGATTAATGTGGTTTCCAAGCATTATTGGAAATTGTGCAGCAGAAACACTCTCTTACATTGCAAACAAACTTGAAAGCAAAATAAATACCTGCCCAAAAACCACATGCTAACCTTTTGCCACTACAGATGAACCATTCTATGACAAAAAGATCAAAAGTGGTCAATTTTTCCTTTGTAGACTTTGAGGTCAAATATTTCTTTCCTACTCATTAAATTTCTTGAAACTAAAACCACCTGCAATTTTTGTTCTGTGAGTTTTTAAACCAGCAGTGTGCACTTTATGCACTTTTTTTCTAGTTTAGCTTTGATACATAAAAGGGAATAAATTCTAGCAAGACATGTAGAACATTTTTCCCTCTTTTAGGTTGTACGGTCTAGTAGAAAAAGTTAAAATTAGAAATAATTTGTTAGCCATTGCAGTCATACAAAACTTAAGCACTAGTTAATATATGACACATAAATAAATACATTTTAACAATAATTTGCTTGATCAGACCTAATTATTACAAATTATTCTCTGATCCACTTTAAATCAAAACCTGACAACAGTATCTTTGGTATGGATGGCAAAGATGGACAACAATAGAATCAACTGTTAAAGTCATCCTCAAAATTCTAATCTCATCTCAAACTGCTGCATCAAATTATTTAACTTTTCCAAGACAGAAATGTGTGGAGACCTTTTCAGTATGGCTTTGAGCTAAATGCCTTCATTTAATGTTTTAATTTAATGGGATTTATATGTGTTGATATGTAACTTCTGTATCTCCTTTGGTGAGCTTCTTTATCATATACTGCAGTTATAAATTCTTAAGCTACCCTCACTAATGATAAGCAGTGCATCGTTTTATGAACTCTGCTTTGGTTAAAAGCAACACACATGCTTGCCAAATTTTAGTGTTAATCATATAGTTTTCATTTAATCACTGGTCCAGTAAATAGATTTTCATGAGGTCACAGAGATGAGGTTTTGGATGGGTCAGAACTGTCATTACATATGACACCATCAGCAAAGCCATCTTTGTGAACCCTTCACCACATCTGTTCACATTAGACCTCTTCATCTGTTGGATATGAGAAGACCATCAGAGCAGATGATTATGTTTTCAAAATGTCCCCCTGCTGCTCTGCGGACCCAAGAAAAGTCATCTTGGTTTAATTGAACCCATTGCTTTTTAATGTTAGGCAATAGAGATAAGAGGGGGGGAGCTCATACTCGGGCTCAGCGCAGGCATGTGAGCATCCGTCACCTATTGGCGCTGGATGTCTTCATATCTGCCTTCGCTCCTGAGGAGGAAGTGAAGGTAGGAAGCATGCTCCTCCACCTACCATTAGCAAACAGCACCTCTGGCAATCACTTTATTCAAAGCGGCCTGGTGCCGTACCTCAGCCCAATCAATGGCATTTATCTGCTCTTTGAAAAAAGCCGATAATGGGATGAGAGAGCGCAGGGAGAGGAGGAAGGCAGGGGTGGTCTTAGTCGCTTAAAGTGCCTTGCCTCTTCATGTGCTTTGTTTAAACATAAATAGAATATAACCGATTTAAATGGATGACTAAGCCTTGAGAATAAATGGGAATCCAATGTTTAGGTTCATGTGACCAGAGCATAAAAGAATTTGGAACTGCAGTGACATCCAAAGTCTAAGGACAAGCTACGGCTGAGAATTAGACTGTGGCATAAAACATTTAGGAACTTCACATTGTAGATCAGAGCATTGTTTGATCAACCAAGCGTCTGTAGGACGATATCAAAACGCTGGAAAGAGACGCAAAGTTAATGATAGACTCATGATCTCACCATCTGTTTGTTTTAGTACATTTGTAAACCAGAGGAAGCAAATGCTTGTGTTTTTGAGGAATATCATTTCATAAAACCAACTTAAAGGCTGAGGCAAACACCCACCAAACACTGAAGCGCAATACTAAGCATCTGAAAAATACTTTAGCACAGTTCTGTAGTTGCAGCGGTGTAGATATATATGGTGCAAGGTAATTAGATGTTAAATAAGTAAGTTATTATGATAAGTATTGAATTAAAAACATCACTAAAGCTGAAAAAAGTTATTAAAAGCCAGGAAGGAAAATGGAATCTTTCAGTATTTAAAAAGCAATCCTGTAACTCACCTGTCAGTGTAAATTAAAATCAGCTTGTTTCTCAAGAGGTGCCTCACAACAGGTAAAACAAAGAGCTTGTTCAAGACTTCAAAACCTGATGTTAGCATTTGTTTCAGATGTATTTAAGTATTCCAGAATATTATAACTGTGGAGTGGAAACTTAATTTATTGAAGAGAATTCAAAAGAACTTTGCAGGTGCAGTCTTTCCTTCATAGGCTCTCCCTGCTCACTTCATCAGACTCCAAAGCAGAAGTAAATGGATTTTGAAGCTTATGTAAAGATGACCTTTTTCCTTTATCATTCCACTTTATCGCATCATAAACAACTTTATTGACTAATTTGTTTTGAATTTTTTCCATGTGTGATTTTCTCGGGTTGCTTCTCACTACACTTCAGGTGTGAACACCAGGTAAGTAGCCTAATTATGAATATATTCACTTAGAAAATTGTAGAGAAAAATGAGAAACATATATAACTGACAAACAGTCCGCAGTCCTTCTGAACAATGTCATACACAGCCCCCCACCCTGTTGGGCTACGTACCTGTTATGACACACACCTCAGTGCTTACCTTGGAGTACATGGCCCCGTTAAGGACCTCTCCATTCCGGATCCAGATAATGGATGCCGCAGGTTTGGCATTGTCAGCGTGGCACGTCAAGTTTAGAGGATTACCAGCTCTCAGGCTCACCACAGGTCCGCCACCAATGACTGGGTTGTCCGGGGGTACTATTGACACAAAAAAAGGAGTTGTAAGCGCTGGAGGTGTTAGTTAATATCTTGTTTACTACTGAGGCATACAAGCAAATGACATTGTTTTTGTTATTAAAACAAGCTTCATTTAATTTGTTTCTTGTACCGCATATACTCAAACCAATAATGAACAAACAAACTAACTCTTAATTTCTTAGTTTCCATGTACTTCATGATCTTCACAAGACACTACTAGGGCCTTTGTCAGATGTACACGTATAATTAGCAGGGTTTTTTCCATCTCAGCTTGGCCATGGAGGGTGTAAAACTGCAGTCAGAAAGTATATTTGCTAAAAGAAAAGCACCGTATGCAGTGGTTTGAAGCTTAGGAAGTCAAAGTCGCAGCGTGACTCTTCAAACAACAATCAACTCTCTCGACACTCAGTGCAGAGGCTCCGCACACATACAGTACATGTCACGGGTAAATGTAAGTCAGTCAAATCCATTACACTGATCAGATGCGCGCATGTACTTTCCTCTCCTGTGCCGCTCGCAGTGTTGACAAATACAAACGGAGAAGGAGAGCTTCACAACCGCATGTGTGCCTCCTATGGCACACATCAAAGTCCTGTTCTTGTTTTACCCATGAGTCGATCTGTTTTCTTTTTTCCTTTCCTCTTTCGGTCTTTCATTTTTATAAGTGAAACTGCTGTGAATTATTGATTGACCTGAGTTCTCATTACAATGCAAATCTGGGGCAAGATGAAATCAAAGCCTTGCAAGCAGCTGCCATATTCCCTTGCAACAGCGTCATGATTGGAGAGGAGGTTGTTATGGGTGAGATATCTGCTGTCAAACAGATCTGAGATGGATGAAAAGAGAGAAAAAATGTAATCCGGGGTGTGTTTGTAAAATTAATGAAAAATAGCATAAAGTAATCTTTTATGGCAAGATATATGTATGAACTTTCCCTGTACAAGAGCGCATATATAGTATTCTACACCTACTGCTTCTGAAATAAAAAAAAAGGATAAAAAAGTATTACTTCTTCCAATTTTACTTCAGTTTTAAAGTGAATAATCAAACAAATTCCAAAGTTCTATATCAAAGCCAGATAACTGGATTTACTTTAAAGCTCTTTACTTATTAGATCTTTATTAAATCAGAACACAGACTTTGATATATTTGGCCAACATTTTCTTAGTAAAAACCCATTATATTTACAAGGATTAGTAGCTAAATTAAAATGTCTAAAATTGGAAAATTGATTGTAGGTCCTGGCATTCACATGGACATGAGCTTTACATGTAAGTAAGTAACATTTATTTACTCTCACCGGCAGAAATCACAAATAGCAAATTAGCCAATGACATGACAGTAACTCAATCCATGTAGGCCTGGTGAGGTTTATTATGGGCATCAGAATGGGGAAGAAATGGGATTTAGGTGACTTTGAATGTGGCATGGTTCTTGGTGCCAGATGGGCTGGTTGGAGTACTTCTGAAACTGCTCATCTACTGGGATTTCAAACAGAACCATCTCCTGGGTTCACAAAGAGTGATTCAAGAAAAAAAAAAAAAAAAAAAAACTCCAATGAGCAGCAGATCTTTGGAGAAAATTAAATGGGCAGAAGACCTATACAATTGGTTAGGCTTGAAAGAGACATACAGCTGAATATAATTGGCGTACAAGTGGGAAGAAATCAAAAGGTTGTTGCATACTTTTAACAAAGTTGACTCAATAAAGAGCTGTTTAATAAAATCGGACTGCAAAGGGTTACAAATCTGTTGTATAAATAAAAAACTGATCTGAACTATATTTCCACTGTTTACTTACTACAAAGTAGTAATAATCTGAGAACAGCATTTTAAATGAGACAGGAGGTGTGAAAGAAGTTTATCTAGTCCTTCAAACAGGAAATTGCAATCGTCCAAGCATGAAAATGTGCTGACAATTTTCTCTCAATCAACAAAGGAGACTACATGCTACAGTTTAGATTTTTTTTTCTATAAATGAAGAAAAACAAACAAGAAATTGATTTTACATGTGAATCAAGCACTTCTTTTCCACATTCAGTTGCTAGCACTGTTGCCTTGACGCAAGAGGGTGCTAGGTTCAAATCCTAGCCAGGAGATTTTTTGCTCACAATTTGCATGTTGTCCCTACAAAACATTCAGCATTAATTTTACATAGGTGCAAATGTCACACGTATGGGGGTGCTTGTTCTTTTTGTCTTTGTGTTGCCTTATGATGAAATAAGAATATGTTTAGGTAGGGTGCATTCTCTAGCTCACTGACCAGTGGAAATGGGTATCATCTGACTTAGATTTTGTGCAAAAGCAAACCACCACCTTGCTGATTCATGGACGTGTTTCTAGTAGGGCTTCAATCAGTTAACAGTTAATAAACAGAAAATGAAAGAAGACATTCTATCCAGTGGGAAAGGTTTAAAAGACGCAGATGATTTTCATTGCCAATGAGCTGGGAGGACATTAAAACTATTGTAGCTGTGCAAAGCAGTTTCGGAGGGGTTTTACTTTTGAAATTCAGGTGGAAAAGAATAAAATTTGGTGTTAAGGAATTACTTCAGGCTCTTACTTAAACCTTGCTTAAGTAAGGCGTCAGAGCAGGGATCTGAAACTCATATGAACATGATGAATGTCCTCAAAGGACCAGTTAGAGTGGAATGTATAGAAAAATAAACTATCCTTTAACATTCCGTTAAAAATATTACAGCTTTCTCTACATTCAATTTGGATTACTTGAGATTAAATAACATCTAACATCCTTTCACACCGATGTGATTTGGCTCTATACAATAACAAACTGATTTATTTTGAATGATAATATTAAAGTGCACAACTCATCTTGAATTCCCATTTCTGTGGCCTTTTATAGTCTATTAGAGGCCAGATTTGCCCCGGGGGCCTGGAGTTTGACACATGTATTAAAAAATAACGATGAATTATCACATGCAAGGAACACAAAGAGTATGATTTCATCCTGTAATTGGTGGGTTGCCAGTTAGATCTAAAACTATTTTATTGTTACAAAGGATGGATGTTTTTAATTTGATTATCTTTATCACTCTAGTACTTTGCTAAGGACGGACATCTTTGTTCTAGTGCTGCAGCTGATTAGTAGATGGGGGTGGCTTTTCAGTCTTTGGCTGTTATGACTAATGCATTTTCCTTACATAACATTATTGATTAAAACCATGTGAAATGTTTCCTTGCTCAAATAATCAGAAAACACACCCATCAACCCCGCACATTTACCATGAGTAATGGCTGATTCAGACCTGCGTGGGAACACTGAAGTCTGTACTCTGACTAGACCAGACTACTTCGACTCCGGCCAGCTGGCCAAGCAAATCTGCTATTTCAAAGACATCTCAGAATCACTTGTTCCCTATATGTGCTCGAGTTTGAGACGCAGCATTGGTTCTGGCATGGGTCCCTTTCATCTTCTCCTCATTAATATGTAAAGGGTGGGAGAGGTGGAGGAATCCCAGGTCAAAACAAGCAGGTCAGACAAGTGAGCATGCTGATTTTTGCAAGGAGGAAAGCATCTCTGTGAGAATGTGGCCACCTTCTGTTCTTTCATTGTCAATTGGAAAGAGGGTCATGAGGAGTATCCTATTAGTTTATTCTCATGCTAACAATCCAGTGCCTGCTTGATATGCAAATGAGACAAGAAACATGAAAACACCATTATGAGCCAGAAATGCAGACAAAATAAAAGTGAGACTCACTCCATGACAGCTGATTGCAAAGATCCAGAGATATCGGCTTGCTGTCAGCATTCTCCAGCAGACATGACTGAAACATTAATTAAATGTCAAGCATATAAGGCAGCCATAAAGGCTTTCATATGGAGAGGAGAAGATTAGATAGGGGAGTCTGACAGTATGTGACTGATAGGACTCTCCCTTGAATAGCGCACATTCAGGAGGGGTGATTTTCCTGTTATTGCTCAAAGTGCTCAAAGCTCCAAAAAAAAGGTGAGATCACAAGTTTTTATTCTTTCTCTCCAAGGAGAAAAAAAAGATCTCCCAGGCATGTTAACACATATTGGTGTCTGCATAAAGGTGCTAGCTTCTGAAAGCAACACCACTAATGAACTTGGTTATGTCTTCATTACGTAGTTAAGTCTATATGCCTCCTTTAGTCTCAGTTAAAATGTGTCTTACCTTTTTTTTTGCTGGAACAGCAATGTGAAGCACACAAGAGCGTTGTACAATTTCTGCTTCACTACTTCTCCACAGGTGTAGTGGAGTTACATGAAAGTCAAAGGCAGAAATATCTGTGCTGTGGAACACATTCAGGTCATGTCACTGTGGAAGTGGTGGTATTCTTGCCAGCAAAACACTTTGAGGGGAGGCACTTGACTTGGCTGCCTTAATATCTTACTCTCCTTCACTGTATTTCAGGTTCTATGGGAATAGTAACAGTGGTATCAAATTTCAATGCCTCGTCAAGGTGTTTATACCTCTTAAACAATTTAGAACCACTTCTTGCTTTGTAACAACTGCAAGTATTTTGTTCTTTTGCAAGCTTTGTACATCTAGAGACCATATAGTTTTGCCCATTGATTTTTGCAAACATACTGGAGCTCAGTCAGACCGGATGAGAAGAATCAGTGAACAATATTTGAGAATTGCTGCAGACTATCAGTTGTATTTAAGTCTGGTGTCTCACTGGCCTGTTCTATCAGATAAACATACTTTGGTGGTGTCCAAAGTTGGTCCTTGCATGTTTTTGATGTTGCTTTGGTTCAACACACCTAGATCAAATGGGCATCTGGGGAACTTAAAGTGATGCCAAGAAGAGATAATTCAGTCATTTAAATCAATTGTGTTGGAACAAGGATGCATCCAACACATACAGGACACTAACCCTTGAGGATTGAAGATGGACACCTCTGATCTAAATCATTCAGTTGTAACTCTGGCTGTGTGCCTAAGGTTGATGTCCTGTTGGAAGGCAAACCTCATCTTCAGTCTCAATCAATAGGTTTTCTTCAAGAATTACCTTCGATCTCCATTCATCTTCCCCTTAAGTCTGATCTCCAGTTTTGTCCCTACTGAAGAAAAGCATTACCTGCAGCTCAATGCCGGCACCACCATTTTACATTGTGGGACTTGTGTGTTCAGGGATATGTCCACTATTAGGTTATTGCATACATAGTGTTATACATGTAGGGCAAACATTTCTTTCAAATTAATGCTCTGTCTCCTACAAAGGTTGTGTCAAACTAAAAATGGAATTTCTTTTGGATTCTGCCAATAATTGCTTTGTTCTTGCCATAGTTTTAAAAAGAAAATACTTGTGCTGCACACTTTATAGTTGTTCTGTTAACAGATTTGCCCACCTGGACTATGGATATCTGCAGCTCCATCAGTAATCCTGGGCCTATTACTCCTCCCTCTTAATTCAGCTCGACTACAATGTTGATCTTTGATATGTGTTTCTTGTTCAGAACAATCTGTTTTAAAAACCATGTATAATAATTCTTCCACTTCACAATTACATGCTACTCTGTGTCACTCTAATATAAACTCTCATAAGAGAGTTCTCAAAACAATCCATTATTTACACTGAACCTTATGGTTGGGACATTAAAAAATAATGAAAATTCAATGAGTTTGAATCTCAGAGTATTTCCAGATTCTTCATGGTACCAATTATATAGGTCTTTTTACTCTGATACCTAAACCCAATCTTGGAAATTCCCTTTCCATTAGGTTAGTTACAAAGAGATACTTGCCACCACCTGTCAAAGCCAGAAGGGGCGTGTGATATAGGGGAATTCTGGTTTTGTTCAGATACCAAGTAAATACAGGGCTAGTTTTGTTGGTATCAGCATACAGGAATACAGGTGTTTGTTTAATTAAATATCTACAAAAGAAAACACAGTAGCAGTATAGAAATAACAAAATTCCCTAATTACCTATTATACACAATTGTTTACTAGGATAACTGAGTCTGTAACTGTAATCTTCATATAACCTAAATAGGAAGACTATTTTTCCTTCCATAGTTAATATTTAGTCATATTCATATTTCAAGTTGGAGGTATGCACAGTATCTTTACATAAGTGCATATTTTTGAGGTCAGTAAGATAGTAAGATATTTTTATCAGCTACCTGATTGGGTAATAATAAAACTGTGCATATGGGGGAATTAAACAGATTTTATTTGAAAGAAAGTAGATGTTCTGAGTGCAAACATTACAAAGGTATGAAGTCCTGCTCTCAAATTGAAAATATAAGCTCTTGATATTTATTTTAATTTCTGCATATGTGCTAGAATGAACTCTGAGAAAATGTGGCTAGCTGCTTAGACAAATAGAAGAGAAACTATAAACAAAGGTGTCAATCTACTACAATCTAGTATTAGATTCTAGTACAAATAGTAATGATACGTAGACCAATACACCCAGCCCTAATGACCAAATATTTTTCTGTATTTATACCAAAGCATGGAATGGTACTCCACAAGATATAAAGTCTATTTCAACACTAATACTTTTTTAAGAAGACTCATGTGCACCAACTGGTGGTCATCTTCTTCTGCATTCACTGTTAGGTGCCTACTGTGCACTGCTGTTTAGTGTATATCAATGTGATGTTGGATATTTGTGTATTTTTGTGTTTTGCAATACAATAACCTGGGGTAAAACCAATTATGGTAAGCTAGGCACAATTTATTTTAATCTCTTCCTGCCTTAAAAAAATAATAAAACACATAAATTATTAGAAATACATTTGTGATCACCTAAAGAATAGGCAAACTGGGAAACGTTTGTGTTTTTAGTTTCCTTGGAAGATGAAGGGATTGGTAAGGCAGGGAAATGGGGAAGATTTGATCAATAAGTCAGCATGTAATAAACATGCAAATGACTGAAAAAAGAAAATAATAATAATAAAAATATATATATATTTCTCTTCATCTGAGATCTTTCACAGATCCCTTCCTGCGACTGCCAGGTCTGACTGTTATACAGAGGCCAAGCCTTGAACTTGAATCAGCCATCATCATTACTGGGCTGTTTGCAAACTTGGCAGTCCCTAATGGTTCTAAATTAGCTCTTTACTGCAGCCATTCGATGGACTTGGCATAAGTAGTGTGGTCAGTGGTACAGATTGATCGCTCCTCTTTAATTACAGGGCTGACTCACTGCTAACCCTGCTTCAGTGACTTCTCTTTTTTTCTTTTTCAGAAGTATAATAATGAAATCCCTTTCAATACTTTCACAATTTTTATTCTCCATGAAACCTGTGGGCATTCACCCTTAGAAATCAGGTTTTGCAAGTATTACTGTGATTACAGGTTTTATACAAATCAAAGATTACAGACTGCAGAGCTGCTACAAAGGATGTGCCTGTCGGTAATAATCAAAGATGTAAGGTTTGTGTCTTAGCGAAAGAAAAACAGCTCCTAGATACAGTGAGTTCATTACTTTAATCATTTGAAAGATCTTAATAGGGTCACATATTTTGAGTTGTCTTTAGATTCAGTGGAATCTCTGGATCACAGATGTCATGGTGAGTTACACGCTTCAAGTAGTCATTTTTTTCTGTCTCTCTCTGAAGAAAAAAATCCAAATTAGTCTGTCACAAACAGACTATTACATCACCCCATCCCAGTCTTTTTGTTAGATACATTCCTCTATTTTATCTTCAAAGCTGAAAAAAATGCCTTACTCATTCTTTGTCTTAAAAACTTCTATTATTTTTTATTCTTGACATATTTAACTATAAACTATGAATTGGGCTTCTCACATAAAAAAGAGAAAGTGATGTCAGATGGACTGAGCTTCGTCATCATTTACTTTTAGTGCAAAATCAAAGAGCTCCATAAACGAAACCAAAGCATATTAATGTGTAATTAACTCAGAGAAGCAAGGCGGTAAGTCCGTCACCTCAAAGAGGGGCATGGATAAACCCTTGGGGACCATAAAACCACCTTTTGATTTGTGAAACATAAAATGTCCATACCACAAAAAAACATAAAACCGGCGTGTATGCGAGGAAGCAGATTACCTCCAATACGGGTGGATGAAAAATCTGCTTTGATATTGGTGCTGCTGATGGCAAACCTGCTGGCATCTTCAGGACTGAACTAGTGCTGGAAGAGCTCCATCGAATCAGATGGTTGGAATACTGAGACTATCCCCTGCTTTACAAGAGTGAGAGCGCGGGAGGAGGAAAAACAATTTGGAAGCAAATGAATGAGAGCAGGCTTCTCAAAAGGAAGCCGGAAGGAGAAGGCATTGTATGACAGTTGTGCTTCGGCAATGAGCTTCCTGACTTGTATATTTCTGAATAACGCTCAAACAGACTGCCTGTCGTCCCATCGCAACAGCTTGCAAAGTTTCTGATAGATAGATCAAAAAAAAAAAAGAAAAAGGAAGATGAGAAAAGGAATGCCCAGCACAGGTGGAGACGTGAGACATGTTTGGCTCACTGGCCCAGATCACCATCCCTCTTTGGGAGCTGTCATTGTGCATCTGTTTGACAACTACTGTATTCTCAGCTACATGCGTGCAAATGAATACACACAGACACACGCGCAGACACATGCGAGAACATAGACACAACTAGAATGAGTAACTTAATGAATATAAAGCAAAGACCAACAAAGGCTAGTTCATTTGCCCTTATAAAAGAGTTGCAGATGATAATAAGAAGAAGTCTGGCAGAATGTTGTGAGCATGGTGTGAGTATATAGCAAAGGTGTGAACTTAAAGTTACTTAAGATGTACACTGTTTATCTGCCATTTATAAAAAAAAATATTTCAGCCCAGAGGTTTGTAGAGCATAAACCACACATTGCAGGACAAGTACTCTGAATCATTTAGAGCATTTAAACAACCCAGTGATTTAACTAGACTCACTGCATGCTTTGTTGGCAGTGAGCCCAAAAGCAATTGTTGGGTTCAATTGTTTTAGCACAGATAGGGGATTAAGCGACTTTCTATTATTAACCTTTATTTCACCAAGAAAATCCCATTGAGATTAAAAATCTATTTTGCAAGACAATCCTGGCAAAGACTTTGAATGTGGCATAGTTATTGTTGCCAGATCGACTGGTCTGAAAATTTCTATGAAAAAAAACAAAACAACAGAAAACAATTGTTAATCCACTGAGATTTACAGAGACTGGTTCCAAAAAAGAGAACATTAGCTAGCTGCAGTTGGTTAGCTTAACACTGATTCTCAATAATATAAAAACAAGAGTAGTATAATTACCAATATGCTACAACTAAAGAATACCATCTCTGAATATACACCTCTTCAAACCTTCTTGTAACTAAAACTAGATTTCCCAAAAGTTCACCGAAATTAAACAATAACAGAGACTAATTTGATAGTTTCAGGTGACGGGGTGAGAATTTGGCATAAACAAGAACGTTAAACTCATACTGTTGTGTATCAATGTTTTATGTTGTTGTTGGTGTAATGGAAGAGGGCAGTGGGCATTTACTTGACACACTTTGGATCCCTTACAACCAACTGAGCACCCTTTAAATATCACTGTACCATATTCAGTTTATGTGGTCAGCATGATCTGAATATTCAGTTCAATATTCAGTTCACAGACATGATCTGTGGTCATCTCTTTATGACCACAGAGATACCATCAAATGTTGGTTCCTGCTAATGGGATAATGCATCATGTAACAAAACTTAAATCCTCTTGGACTGTTCTTAAATTGCCTCCACACTCACCAGATCTCAAACTAATCAAGCACCTTTGGGATGTGTTGGAATAGAGCAATCACATCTTGGATGTGCCGCCAACAAATATGAAGCAACTGTGAAATGAGATAATTTCAATGAGGACCAAAATATCTAATTAATGTTTTGTAGGATTTACATGATGCAGACAACATTTAAATGGAGGGGATGTTGGGGGGTGGTGGAACATTTGTAATATTTCATGAATATTTCTGAACCACTAATAACAGCATAAAGATGATAAATAGGTAAACACATAGGTGGGATGTTAATTGGAAAAATAACATTCAGCCTATAATTTAAGATTACGTGCTTTCCATCTTTCCTAAGAATTTAAGACAGCAATATAATGTCTTCTATACTTTAACTGACATAATCCAGAGGGCTACTAGTGACTGGTTTATTTCTCTATAAGAAGATGACAAAAATTAACATGAGAATGGTTTGATGGATGGGTGACCTTTTGCTTGTTTTGGGATCTCTAACATATCATGAAGTGTTTTACAGAAGGGAGGAGGCAAATCTGGCGGAATGATGTGAGGATGATAACCTCCATGGTTGATAGTGGATATGAAGAAGGAGAGGAGACCTCATCATCTACTAGTCATTTGAGAACTTGCGGAAGAGAGGGTGAGAACTTTCAAATACCTTGTGGTGCACACCAGCAGCTGTATTTTCTGAGGAAGCTCAGGAAGTTTGCAATGTTGACTGAGATCCTCAGGAATTTCGACAGATGCAATGTTAAGAGGATCTAAACCAGCTGTATCACTGTGTGGTACAGCAGTGCCACTGTCATGGATCACAAACACTTGCAGAGAGTGAGAAACACATTTGAGAGGTTCCTCAGGACTCCACTACTCACTCTGCAGTACATTTACAACTGCAGAGTGTACATGAGAGTTGCCTCCATTGTCAAAGACCCCTCTGGCCCCAAATATGGACTTTTCACACATCTTATAAAAGAACGAAATGAAGGAATACTAGCTTCAAGAACTTTTTCTTTCCCCCTGCCATCAGACTCTATAACAGCTAATAAAGTGGGAAGTAATATGGAATGCCTACATTCACACTGCCAACAATTTGCTTATATTTTATTTGCATGATTTAGAGAGAAAGCGAGCAACAGAGAGAGAGAGAGAGAGAGAGAGAGAGAGAGAGAGAGATATTCGCTTGTTTATCTGTACCTGTGGACAACATTTTGTTGTATTTTTATACATTATTTTTTAAATCTTTGTTACCTTTTATCTTTTCAACAGGCATTGAAAATAGCAAAGTAAGAAAACTGTACCAGGCAACATGTTTTTGCTTTGCATGTGCCAATAAAATGTTGAACTTAAAGGCCGCAAAGCAAAACACAAAAATAGATCTGGTACAGAGAGAAGGGATGTGTATGAGCATTTTTTTAAAACAAATTGTGACCTATCTTCAACCTGATAAGTGCTCACCTTATCTTGGTGACAGCATGCTGAAGAAGCACTTGCTTGGTAAGCTTAAAAAAACAGCTTACAATTATTTCATATGAAAAATGCAACACTGAAGTTTGCATCTGATTTAGATTTTTTTTTAAATTAGCAGTTGAATTAGTTAAACAATTTTTTATTCAGCTCTACAACTGAAGGATATAAATACACTGAACAAACTTGCTAATGATATTTAGCAAATGTGTACCTGAATGAAAGTGTTAGAGAGGTCAGAAATGGTCCTTAGACAATTTGCATAATGTAATGAAGTTACTCTGAAGAGAAAACGTAAAACCGATTAGATGTTTTTGAGCACTTTGGATCAGATAAAAGACACTACAAACGCACTGCTGTTCATCAAATTTGATGGACAGTGAGTCATTAATGTAAGTGGATCTGAACTCCTCATACAAGATTCTTCCCCGGTGCCTTTCTATATATTTTAGGACTCTTACCTTAAGAGTTTCTCATTCTCCCAAACCTAGTATTTCTTATCATTTGGGGAATCAAGACTTTGAATAGTCGGGTCAGAACTCCCTTTCTTCCCCAATTAGTGAAACATTTTAATGAATGTAGAGGGTCTTTGGTAGTAATACCCTTGATATTTATAAATAGTACCAGATGAAATGAACTAAGGATGAAAACAAAATGAGGAGATGCCAAATCTGATAAACACTTGCTTCAACGCAGCTTAGCCATGCGTAGCTGCAAACAACGCTCAGCACAGATTGCGAGGGTGCTGACACTGCTGTTCACCACGTTGTTGCTATAGTTTTCAGTCTTGCATGTGTGTATGTGTTTAAAAGTGAGGAGGCAGGAGCTTCACGTTTCAGATTCCAAATTATATTTTCAAAAATAGTAGCTTCTTATTTTTGGTTCTTGCCAATTATTCGCCCGATTGCTTTTAAAAAGTTTTTTATGTGCAAGAAGAGAGTTTTCCAATAGCTGTTGAATTTACAGCCAAGGCAACAATATTTAGTAAAGAGAGCAAATTCAAAATCAGTTCAACACCTGTACACAGTCGGAGCTGTTGTTGTGCAGAGCACAGATGTATTCACATCATCTTTTCTCCTTCAGCAGAAATGTAGAAAGATAGACAGAGAAAAAAAAAATCCTGCTTGCAATCTGTCAGCCATAATCACGCACCTGTTCTCAGACTGATATCATAGATGTAGTAATCTTCCTGTCTCGAGTTGCAGAGAACATAACAGAGAAAAAAGTGAAATATGAATGTTACAGTCAGACTTTCTTCTAGAATGACTGCAGCTTCGGACACCTTATCTCCACTTACATGTGTTAATAATTCTCAGATGGTGAGGCTTAGTCCAACTCTAGTGAAACAGGATTTGGTTACAAAACTTAATGAGACTTAGAAAGTTTTTAAAGGCACTATAGTAAAGGAGAAATGGCTGTTTTAGATTCAGCTCTCTCTCCAATTGAGTTACTTGTTCATTGGAGATTTTCTTTTGCTTTTACAGTACACTTGGGAGCTTACTGTACAGCTGTGTACTTGGATAATTCATAGTACACAGGTAGTTTGAGGCATCAGTTTTACAGCATAATGGATGACCTTATCACATTTTGCTTTTTTATTATAAAAATTATAATCAAAACACAATTTTCTATTCCTCAACCTTAAATTAATCATTTAGAATTTTTGAAGTCAGGTGCTGAAAATTACAGGTAGAATGAAAAGGTCCGAGACCAAGCAGGACATTACTATTTTATACCAACACCATTGGTATAAGCAAACCACTTAGTCTCAACTACACTCAACTGTCAGACAAACGGCACAAATTTTACATTTCTCCATTTAAAAAAGAAGAAGAAGAAGAAAAAAAAAAAAGAGTACAAACTTCTTGGTTTATTTTTCTGATGTCAGTATGAATATGGATTCTTGTTGTTTTTATTAAGTAATTGGCTTAATAAAGTGTAGTGCATATATTGTACACTACAATATATGCTAAGTCAATTCAGCCAATATCTCATTTCTTGCTACCCAGATAATCTCGCTCATGTTCATTAGAGGAGTTTCTGGACCAAGTACAAGCTATATTCAGGCAAGAGGCTAATACATCCAGGACAGGTTGCCAGCCCACCACCGGGCCAACACACGTGTCACCCATGCACACCCACAAACTCTCACTTCCGAGATGAAATTATGATCACCGGTTAAATTAACATGCATGTTTTTGGACAGTGGGATGAAACCAGAGAATCTGGAGAGAGTCCATGCATGCACATGTAGCCATGCAAACTCAACTAAAAATACTGTAAATTTCAAAAACATTGAAAGTGTCAGTGAGTAAGTCCATTTTTTACTGGTGAAAAACAGTAGAGAGACCATATCTATCCTACTTCAACTTGCCTTCGTTGGCTCCCTATTAAATTTAGAATAGAATTCAGAATTCTCCGTCTCACATATAAAGTCCATAATAAGCAAGCTCCATCATATTTCAGAGTTCTGATTATTCCATATGTTCCTAACAAAGCACTTCACACTCATACTGCAGGTTTTCTATTGGTGATTCCTTGAATTTCTAAAAGTAGTAGAATGGGAGGCAGGTCTTTTAGTTATCAGGTTCCTCTCCTATTGAATTAGCTCACAGTTTCAGTCCCAGACACCTGTGTATTTTAAGACTAGACTTAACATTTTCTTTTTTGATAAAGGTTGTAGTTAAAAACAGAAAATATTTTTTTTTTTATTAGAGGATTACAAGAATTATCTGGGCGTGTTAATCATGTGTGTTTCACACGTTTCTCAACATATATCGAGAGTCAACTGCCTAGCTTTTGGATGGAAGCAGGAGTAACCCTGGAGATAGAGAAGTAGAAGAAGAAGGTAGAGCCTAATCCGGTGGGGAGCAATGCAGTCTGGCAAACCGGTTCTCCCTGGCTCTACCTTTCTTTTGTCTAATTCGAACAGAAATAACTGGTGAGAAAGGTGACTAGTAAATATATATATATTTACTATATATATATACATATATTTACTATATATATACATATATATAGTAAATATATACAGTATACAAATATATATATATATATATATTTGTATATAACTACAAATATATAACTGTATTTGTAGTTATACGGCAATAGGATTAGGCTGCTGGAAAACAAACTGACCATTTTTCCTCACTTTACAGTCTTTGTCTTCTACAACTCTCCAATGTGCATTATTTGTTGTTATTCTAACTGTTAACGTTATTTTTTCTCTCAGTTTTTTCACTCTCCATGGAAGTTATATCTTGTCCCGCATTCTGCTTAACTTTGATACCTTCCTGGATGGGGGGATCGGCTGAAATAATGATGACAGCAACTAAAAGCCCCTCTCCTGCAGTTAACGTTTTTTATTTATTGACACTGAAAGTATTCCTACATCAGTTCTTCTGTTTCTTGTGGTGCATTCTGCTCTGTCTTTTTAAATCCCTTGTTGGTCAAGGCAAATGGCTATTTGTATTGAGACAGGTTCTGCTGAAAGGTTTCATCCTGTTGAAGGGGAGGTTTTTCTCTCATGCATGAGGTATTTTCCTTGTATATGCTTCGCTACGTTAGGGTTTGTATACTGTCGCTACATGCTTGTCCAGGAAGAGTGAGTGCTGCAAGTCAATGACTCAATGCAATCTGTTGGATTTCTACACATAGAAAACTTATTCAAAACTTAAGTTCAATAATAAATTGCATTTGATAAATAATTTGATCACTAAAATCAATTGTAATATGTGTACGATTAGATTGACTTTTTTTGTAAATTACCTTGAGATGACATGTTGTGAATTGCCACTATATAGAGAAAAAGAATATATATTTTTTCTATTCTTTGTGAATTGATTACATTAAGTACAAATTTACCCTAAGATAATGTTATTTTTTTGCAGGTTTTTAAGAAGTACTTTAATCATTCTATAGATGTATTGTGTAAAATGAGACCAAACCATTAGTTGGTAAAATCACTATTGTTCTCTGAATCAGGAAAAGCATTTGTGCACCTAACACTTTTCTGTAAAATATAAAATTATGTTAAGCACTTAATGGTTGTCAAACATTTTATATATGGACAAAGTTCAATTTTAATGTGAAGCAGTTTAGTTCTTTTTTTGCCATAAAGAGTTAAAACTCCTTATTTACTTTTACTTTTCTTCTAGCCTGTTCTGCCTTTTATACCATGCCCTTCAAGTTAATTTCCATTACTAAAAAGATGGCAGCATGATCCTTGAGAAGTAATGAATTCCGACTTATCCACTGAAATGGCTGATTCAGCGTTGGCAGTTCGAAGCAACAATAACAAAAGGTACCCTTGGGCCTTTGTGCACATGAAAATTGTTGCCGAAGCGTGGGTCCAAAACATTAACAATGCAAGGGGAAGGGAAAACAAATATCTTGCCCACAATGGTTCATTCAAACGGCATGCTATCAATTATGTCTGTTATACAACAGGCATCACATTGTGTTCGTGAATGCTTTTCATTTTGACAAATGTTTGGGAAGGTCTTTGAGTTTCACTCCCTGAAAAAACTTCACATAAATCTCTTTTTAATTATTGAACAAGTGATCCTGTCAAATAAGGCTCTCTTAGCATAAGTCAAATGTAAATTCAATAAATCAACCTGTAAAAACAGTAATTGAGCAGAATTAATTGGTGAGAAAGGTGATTACAAGTAAACACAACACTGTTCAGTAGGTAAGAAAGTTAAATATGTTTTTTGATTTTAAACATTCCCACCAATTTTGTTATATTTGTTTGTCAGGCACAGTCAAGGAAACATTTTGACTATGACACAAACACTTTCTGTTATCTGTACAATGGTCTGTGAGTGTATATCAAACTCTTAAATATAGGAAATATTTCTGGTATATACATAATCAACATCACAATAAAGTTGTAATTTTACCTGCTCAACCTAAACTATTACTAAACATGTCTTCTGTTTTTGTTTTTAAAAGTAGGACCAAGAAATTGAATAACATTAGTCCCGGTCTGTCCGTCTATTTCCTATGCTCAGAGTGCCATACATTTCCATTTGAAAGACTTAGCTTTAATCTTCTTCTGTTTTAAGCCTTTCTCTTTCTTTAATATATACCGTTTTAATGTGCTGTATATACTTGGTGCTGCCCCTTTTATTAAATGTGGTACAGAACATAATTTCTTTTACTATGTTTGGTTTTGTAGTTGTTCTATGCTGAGAAGAAAATAAATAAATAAATATATGTTGCTTTCAATAGAAATAGAGAGAAATAGAGACAAAAACATTTTTAAGTGGTTAAATTTATATTTTAACTTGAGTATGTTTTGAATATAGTTATCTCGTTACTTTATGCACTACCAGAGATTTTATCCATGAGTAACTCTTGGTGGTGTTGGACCTTACTTTTTATTACATGGGGCAGGCAAGACTCAGCCTCTCTGAGGGGTTTTACTCTGTGTCTGGCGGATCATGGATGCACTTTAAATTAGAAGAGAAGCTCTGTCATCAGAGCCCACTGTAGCTTTAAGGTTGGGTAAGTATACTGCAGTTATTAATAGATTGTATATTTTTGCTCTTTGTACATTTTTTAACAAGCTGAGACACAACATCACATGACCACATATAGCTAACATTTCTGCTTGGGACACTAGACAACATGTAAAATTAGTTGATTTAAATACAACCTATTTTACCAACTAATAACACACCCCAGCAAACTATGAGGAGGAAGTTGATTCACTGAAAAGTAGGATAGAGAGGAGGTAGCTTCACGCTCTAGACCAGGGGTGCCAAAAGTCGGTCCTGGAGGGCCGGCATCCAGCATGTTTCAGTTCTCTCCCTGGTTTAACGCACCTGGATCCAATGATGGCTCGTTAGAAGGCCTAAGACGAACATTGACATGCTGAAAAGGTTGTTACTACCACCAGGGAGAGAAGTAAAACATGCAGGATGTCGACCCTCAAGGACCGACACACCGACACACACCCCTGCGCTAGACTAACACATTTGGATGTTATAAAATTGAAGCTACTAATATAAGAGTCACTCACAAAGTAAACATTAAATAAAAAAAAAACAAAAAAAAAAAAAAAACTTTTTAAAAAATTTGCCTTTGTCAAAAAAGATGTAAAAAATAATTTGGACTAATTGATTTCATGGCTTAAAAAGAGCAGCTTAGTTAGTTGTATGAAGTAGGATATTAAAAAAAAAGAAGAAAAGAAATGGGTAAGGAGCAAACTCTGAAAATGAAAATTCTGTCAATGACCAATTTACATAAGAATCAGGAGCCATCACATTTGATGTGACATGTCTTTACTTGTTGAGTAGATTGCCACATGTATACACTTAGGACATTTCTATTTTCTTTTTAACCTTAATAAGGGAGCAGTCATCTCACTCCCCCAATACAGTCTTTCCTAAACTGAGGTAAAAAGATTAGAGCTAAATCTGAAGCAGTGCCAACTTACTACAAGTGGTATAATTGGCCTCAGGGGTAGTTTTTGGACCTGAAACCCTCCATTCTCGTCCCTCATGACTAATTCACAAGACCTTGATTTTTCCTTTGGCATCTGAGGATATAGCCTTCAAGCTGCACAAATGTTTGTATGGGTTTAAGTTTACTGCCAGTTTAGTTCTAGGAGATTTTCAAAAAGGGACCTCTGTTATCCTTTGTGAGTTTTGATGTAGTCAGTGTAATGCATTATCTTTCTCTTTCTTCATTGATAGCTGGCTGCAGTAGGTTTAATAAAATCATATGCCATGTTATTTTGGAAATAGATGGATTAGTAAGGTCAGCCTTCTTGAACATTTGACTCCATTTAGTTGCTTCTCTTTCAATCATCAGTTAGCTAATCATTAATGTGAAAAGCAGAAAGGTGAAAAGCAAAAGCTATTCCATGAGAGTTATGGGAGTAAATATTTGTCTTATGTTATTTACAAACCTATCAAAGTTATTGAAGAGAGTATCATCTGAAATGGCACAGAGCTGAGTTTGGTTGATATTGAGTTATGAAAGATGCAGGAGAGACTTTTACTGTAGATTTATTCTGATGTCAGGTAAGGAAAAAAAAGGTTTCTCTGTGTGTGTGTGTGTGTGTGTGTGTGTGTGTGTGTGTGTGTGTGTGTGTGTGTGTGTGTGTGTGTGTGTGTGTGTGTGCTAGTAAATTTAAAGGTGTGTGTGTATTGTGTGTATATTTTCCTGTGCATTTCTATCCATGTGTGACCATACTGTAGGTGTGTATCGCCGTAGCCTTTTTCCCAGTCAATAGACTCACTGTCACACACTGGCAAGTAATTGACAGCTTGGAGTTTGCGTTGACACAGGACTTGCATATATTTTCTCCATTACCATCCGTATACGTCAGCCTGAAGTTCTCCTTGGCAGTGCTTTCAGAAGTCATCTTGCTTGGCAGAGGATTAAACAAACACCCTCTATTCTACCTTTTGGGAGGAAGTGATAAACTCTCTCACCCTAAGTAAGCCAAATAGCTGAAAAAAATACTTTCCATTTCTCTGCTGTGGTGTGTACAGGAAAAAAACAAAAAAACAGTTGCAGCATTTGTTCTTGTACCGCTTTTGTATGTTGGCACAACAAAATGGAAAGACTTGGAGAAAAAGTGTTTTATTCTTCTGCTAATAAGTAAATAACAGCTTACGATGGGGATTTAACATGAATTGTTGTAAATGGTGGCGATGGAGCCAGACGTGCAGGTATGCCATGGCATGCTACTTAAAAGAAACTAATGCAGATGAAAGAATCCATTTTTGTTGTTGTTTTCCTATCTAGTCTCCCAGTCCACAGTCAGTTGGTGATAATATTACATGTTTAAGTTGATTTGCCAAGCACCAGTACATCCAAAAAATGAAGAAAAAATTCAATATAAGTAGACAATTGATACAGTAAAGTGGGTTACTTTGACACGAATAGATAATTCATTATCAAAAACATTCCGAACACAATCTTTGAAATACCGTGATCACAATAAAGCAGACTGACACAAGAAGACTAAAAATACTATTATTTTCTAATAAAGATTGCTTGTCAGATTGACTGATAACACTTAGTGATATGTATTACAGCAGGATTTGGGAAAATGCTAAAGAAGGAACAAACCAGATTTGCAACTGGCTAATAATGCCAAAGCACTTAAAATGCAGATTCTTATCTGTGTTAAATTTAATTTTTTTGGTCAGCCTAAAACAGATGAGTTCAGCACTGACCAAGGCTTATTTGCAACACAGTTGCTATTCATGAACCCATCATTCTACTTTGGAAAAGACACTAAAGCAGCATTTTCAATACTTCAAAGATATTACGACTACCTAAAAAGAAAAGCATGAAAACTGCAATATATGGATTACAGGAAAACATTGACTAATTTATTACCAATTTAATAAAGACTATTTATAGCTTTTGTCATTTTTCAAAACTACTGTCAAATTGCCTTGACTCTTTTCACATAGCAAACATTTAGTTACTGAGATTTCGTCCATTGTTGAAGAATTTTGGGCCAAGGAATTTGAAAGAAAAATACCTGCAACATGTACAATAATGATGTCTTTGTTTTCAAATCAAGACCTTAAATAATTATGCCAGAAACATGTTCTCTCACAAGAAAAATAAGGAAAGCCACAATTTAAGTGCTAGCCATAGGTGTAAATCATTGAAATGATTTACAGCTATGGTGGAAACAAAAGCTGTGTAAGATGTGATAATTAATTGATCTGTTTAAACAAACAAAAAAAAAAAAAACATCATAAAGACAGATGTTGTTTACAACATTTTCAGGCATAGCACTTCTACAAGAGGGAAATTTAGAAATCCACAGAGAGAAACCTATAACAAGCTAGAGAACAAAACGCAAAATTACAGAAAACTCCAACTACCAAAACTAAAACTTTCAGCAAATATAGAAAATATAAATTGTAAACTACATATTGTGCATTTTCTTCCCCATAGTGGAATGCTTTATGTGGAATTATAAAGTTGTTTTTATATTCTCAAGCATAGAAATTTAAATTAAGGAATGCGGTATGAAGGAGGATAGCGGAAATGCCACCTTGTGAAAATACAATTACACTAAAATTGATCAAATTAATTAGCCACCACCTTTTATTACGTGAAAATAAAGTTACACTTGTTTAATTTTCTGCCTTTGTAATTCAAAAAATGGATAATTACAGGCAGAAATATTAGACAGTGACATTTTGCTGAAGTCTCAGTAACAATAAGCACATTTACTTATATGCATTTTCAAAGAGAAAGTCACCAGTCGCAGAAAGTTATGCTGCACTTTGTCTTCCCCTCTCTTCTCTTTACTGGGTTCCTGCTCTCCTACAAATCGTTAGTTTCACTTTTCATTAGGCTGAATCAATAAGGCGGATCAGTGGCTGATGGTTTGGACTGCGTGGCAGACGCCCCGCTCGGTCTCCCCTTTTTTTCATTCTTTCTCTTGTTCTCTTTGCTCCTTCTTGGACTCCAGCTATTTCCTCTGCAACCATTCAGTTGAGGAGAATGTAAGAGGCAGCGGGAAGCTTGAAGGGACTAACAAAGAGGGATGAGCCTAAAAGTGCTACCCAGTAAGACAGAAATGACAATCCTCAGTGGTAACCCACTAAAGAAAAATTAAGACTAGGTGAGCTCTCAAGCTAAAAGTAATTTTGAAAATGAAGGCATGAGACAAGGGAATTAGAATTAAACTGTACAAATAGAGCCAAAAGTCCATGCAAATGTTTTACTCTTGTCTGATTCTTTTACCTACAGTATTTCATTTTATAAAGATTCACTTTGGGTATTTAAAAATGTCAGTCATTATAATATATATAAAAATATGCACATATATATACATGTGTTTGTTTTTTACCCAACTCAATAATTGTCTTTGTCTTTGTTGATTTTATGTTTAATCTTGTAATCTTGTAAACTCAAATTGCCCCCAGGAGACTTGTTCCTGGTTTGGTCATGGGCAGTCATGTACACCTAGGGAAGTATAGTGGTGTATTTTGGAGGTACCTGCATTGGTGGCACTTCTCTGGTCTACCATGGTGAATAACCCAATGAGCCAAAAAGCGCAGCTCCCCATTTACAGATCCGTATATGTTGTAATTTTGACCTGTGCTCAAAGCATATAGATCATAAATGAGACCCTGAATGCAAGCGGTTGAAACAAGTTTCCTCTAGCGTGGCTGTGCTCTGGCTTAAAGCTTAATTGAGGAGCTCTGTTACCGAGTTTAGACCTTGCTCCACCTAGCTACCTCCCTTTGAAGGTTTCCCCAGGCATGTTCCTCTGGGAAGAGACCATGGGGCAGATCCAAATCTCACTAGAGGGACTCTAAGGACTTTTTGACAGAATAAACTTTTCCCAGGAGTCAGAGTAGTTTTCCAGGACCATTATTTACACTGACCGTTTACACTGCATTTACCAGGATACGGGCCAAATATCTGAACAGAAATTTAAACCAGAAAAGGCACTAGCACAGAAGAATTACTTTTTTTTTATTTATCCTGAACTACTGGTCGCAGTTTTGTGGAGAGGGGATGTTGAGCAATTATGCTTATTTGGAGCATGTCATGCAAGCTTAAATTATAAAAATAATGTCTAGGTATTGCAAACTTGCAAAATTTGAATCTTACATAAAGAACAGGGATTTCTTTGTTTCAATTGGAAACTTCTCATCAAAGAGGTCAAAGGTCACATGTGGGGTACCCCAAGGTTCAATCCTAGGACCCCTCTTATTCAATATTTATATGCT
>CAEFZX010014964.1:0-39470 GCA_903066825.1 Alfaro cultratus
GCGCCTTATATATGAAAAAAGTTTTAAAATAGGCCATTTATTGAAGGTGCGCCTTATAATCCGGTGTGCCTTATAGTGCGGAAAATACGGTATATCAAATAGTGATGGAAATGTCCTGGGCGTACAAAACATACATGTTTCAATTCTTTCAATGAAAACATTAAACCTCAAATCAAATTTGTACTGTTGCTCTAACAACAACATTAATTATTCAATCAATAATTACAGTCATTCAAGACTGTGGATGTTATCAAAGAAAACACAACAACACAAGTTTACTAAATTAATAATAAATATAATAAAATGGTCTGGCCTTTATCCGGTTCAAAAAATAGTAAACTGCAACATCGAGGAGAAAAAAAAAGCTGAAGCTGTTTTAACCCCTAAACTGCCATGACAACACCGGTATCGTCATGGACCCATCGACTTACTTGTAAGTGTTTTGGGGGTGACAGTTAAGGTACCATTAAAGCAGTACAGTAATGGTAACATTTAAGAAGTCTTGTTTTTAAGAGTTGTCTAATGAGTACAGGGAGTTCGTTAGTAATTACAGTATAATGTCTCTTAAGAAAGCAATTAAATGTTTGGAAAGAGATCCAAGTACACCATGGAGTTAGAGAGAAAATCAAATGGTAAGTAATGCAGCCAAAGCTTTAGAGAATCTGGCTCTCTTGTCGAGTCAAATGGAACAAGTTTAATTTTTTGTACCTTTATATTACAGCTTCAATATAAAATAACATTTAGTTTGTAAAATTCTAAACAAAATTTTTATGTAAAGCTTCCCTGAGTTGTGAGACATTGGCTTAGAAATAGCAAAATAACACTGACAGGCTGAGAAAACAAGGAGTACCTGAGGACTGCTCAGTAAACTCTTTGGTAAACTGCACTCCAGGAGCAGACCCAGAATGGTGATGTTAGAGGCATCTTCCTGCAGAAACACATAGCAACAGCATGTCATATGGCTTTCCCCTTAACCCAGTGCAGGGGAAAAACTAAATCACTAATGGATGTCACCACCCCACCCCTATGCATGAAGGTGTTGATCGACTGGACAACTCCTTTAGTGACAAGAGTGCTGCAAAGCAGGTGCATAAAGGAGCGTTATAGAAGATCCTTTATTTCCTCTCTGTATGACTGCATTCCCTAAGATCCTTGTCTCTAAAGATCAATTTAATCATCTCTTCTTTGTTTCCTTTTTTAAACATTGATCATCAGCATACAGATCGGATATGCAGACCAGACTAAGGTAACTACCGTAATTTCCGGACTATAAGCCGAGGCTTTTGTCACACGCTTTCAACCCTGCGGCTTATACAATGATGCAGCTTATTTATGCATTTTTTCTAATGGCCGCCAGGGGCGCTCGAACAGAAAAGGTAAGAGTGAGACAGGTGGAATATATGTGTTGAGGAAGACGCAAGTTTAATGTAACTTAACACGTCTCAGTGCACAGGAGGAAGATGAAGAGGCTCTCAGTGACTTTTACCAGCCCTGTTAGTGCTGTGTTACTGCTGCGTCACAGGCACTGTTTGGAAAGAAAAGCTAAGGTATATTATTAAAACTTTGAAAACTCTTTCTGTGTACCGTCTGTAAGTAGGCACATGCGGCTNTATGTACAAAATGGTTTTTCCTTTAAAAATGTACTGGGTGCGGCTTATAATCAGGTGCGCTCTATAGTCCGGAAATTACGGTAATCACTTTGAACAATTTGCCAATACTATGTATTCCTAATGGGAACAAAATTTGTACTGATCAACAAAATAAAAATAAATGTTTAAGCTGCTGATTTCAGAAAGTCCTAGAAGATAAACATGATCCTGGAGATACAGGATCCTGTTAGGCTATGATATTAACAATGCTCAATAATCTATTGGATTATTATTCCACATAAAACACAAAACAAACTTTGTTTTTATGAATTCGGCTCCACGTAATGTTGTGCAGTTATATTCTACGAGCAGATTGCTTATTATCTTTACACAGATTTTCCACTGTGCCGCAAAAATAATCAATCAGCAAATCAAAGATGATCTGTTGCTCATCTGGCAGACATAACCCTTTTTTTTCTCCTTTCTTCTGTTTTTTGGATCGCACCCCTCTTTCGCTAGTTGTGATCTGCTGCTGGGCAGCTCTTGGAAACGAGTGGAGTGAACAGCCTGCAACAATATCCAGAGTTAGCAGTCAGCTCAACAAAAAGCTAATGAACCGTAGCAAACAGCTTGTGGGGTGTAGCAAAAGGGAGAAGTTACATCAAAAGCCCGTCATTGACTGCTGCGGCACGCTTAAGTGAACAAACTATATCCTTAGGCTGCTGGAAAACAGACACAATCCATTCACATGTATACAAGTCAGAGTTAGATAAGCAGCAGCCAGTGTTGCACCGAAGAGCAGAATCCATCGTAACAAAGAGTTCAACCTGATTGAGGAAAGGAATCAGGTTGGCTTTTTTTTTCTTTTTTTTTTTTTAATGGTGATTTTTCCGGGTTTGCATTCAGGGAGCAACCAAAGGCTTGAATTATCATCACGTCTAACGATGTTATTAATGGGTGTGTGATGTTTACCGTATCGAGGCGCAGTCGTATGAAAATACTTTTTAAAATTTATTTCTGTAAACGGTAATAAGAAATAAAGCAACCCTACATTTATTCAGAATCAAAATCCAAGATTGTGTGCATGAACAAAAAAATAGAGACAGAGAAAATTTATTTAGGTTTTAATTAAAATTAATTTTAATTAAAAGAAACAGTATATACATGTATGTACAGCCAATTTATATATAGTAGAAAGAAAATATATATGCTGGCAGTTTATTTATTGGACTTCACATCGAGATATTCAAGAATGAAGGTTAAACAGCTAAAAGATGTGAAGGTTTAAACTTTTTTCAGACATATCGGATATTAGAGCAAAACAACGCTGCTCCCTCCGTCCCATGTGCTGCTGCACACTGCCGTTCAGATGACTGAAACAAAGGAAGAACACAGATCGCCCAGCTAATAAATCAGCTAATTAACTGTTCCGGGTATCAGCAGGTCTCAGAAAGTCAAATTTAAGAGTTTTTAAAACTTTTTTAAAGCCACCTTGAATTACATTTAAGACTTGAAAAACTAGAATTATAAGAGGTAGTTATAATACTGCAGTCAATCCTTTAAGAGACAGGCTGATTTAGACCCAGTGAGTTTTTTACTCCCTACGTCATCCTGTAGCGTCGCTCCGACCCCATGTTTGCTTTTACGAGTTTTTTTTTGTGTTTTTGGAAATTGACGGACTGATGGGACAAATTCCACACTCCTCCTGAGCGTCACGCTAAGAGGGTTCAAATCAAATCAACCATCGCAAAAATTGTTATATTTTCTGGGGTCTGTTCATGGCTCTCGTCCTTCTCCCATTCATATTGTATTACAAGGAGAAGGAAGCCTAGAACACCATGGATCAAAATCTTAGATTATTTTAGAGCGAAAGGAATAAGTGTTACTTTTCTGAGTCAAATAAAACAAGTTGTGCCAATTTTACATTTCTGTAATACATTATATTGTGGCACTGCAGTATAATTCAGTTAGATTATCATCCCAGCCCACATTTAATTACAACTTGCCGTGATAGCAGCAGCATATGTCGTATCAATGCAGTGTTTTGTTTTTTTAATTTATGCCAATTTTATATCAGAAATATGAAGAAAAATGATTCTGAAACGTAAAATTCCCATGAAACTAAACTCAGCTTGTCTATGTTCATCTTCAGATTCATTTCAGACACAAATTCCACCGAAAGATCCACTTATTTGTAGCCGTCTGCCCTTGTGTACAGATATTTTCTTCCCTTTGTAGAAGCCAAAAGCAATTTTCCAACTAACAGCCTAATAATTATTTTCACTCTTAAATCACTTGTGGTTTATAGATTGCAACTTCACTCATCATATGCTAATTAATTTGCTTTTAACAAGCCCTCTTAAGAGTGTTGTTGAATATACATACAGTGTAATGTTTCAGACTGAATTAATCGAGAACAAATCACCCAGACAGGTCAAGACTCTTACAGTGGGAACCTTGACTTCTTCCTGCTTTGGTAGAATAAAAAAAAGAATATCTAAATGTTATTTCCGATATTCTTTTAAATTTTTATCTCCCATGACAGGTTACACATCAGAAGGCAGGAAGTCATTGACTAAAATTTGCAATATAAAAGAATAGTGAGCATGTTGGGGCTTCCTGTGTTCACGGATGTTGTGAATTTTAAACGCGAGCGTCGAATGGGTAAACTCAAAACAGATTTATTATTCCCATCACAACATCGTGTTGCTCCATGAATATGGATTCCACATGTTCAGGTTCTGCATTGTTGACTACGCTCAACAAGACTTCTTGTTTACCTTCACTCCAGTGCCAATCTCTACAAAGCTTTTCTCATACCTGCAGTTTCTATGTGAATATAACGTAAAACTCAGATAATAGAAACAGCATTGGTGGCCACTTCAGAATCGCAGTGCGTTCCCACCGTACGTGATACGGCCTGTGTCATTTCCAGTCAAAAAAATAAATAAATAAATCATTCAAAGACAGTTTTAAAAAGGTAATCATAAAACAAGAGTACAAGGTCGTACTTTGGAGAGAGTGTGGCGAGTTATGAAAGAGTTCCTGCAAAACAAATGAGCTCTTTCATTTTAGTCTCAGTTTGACTTGAACATGCAGAAGCAGCAATCAGTTTGAATGTTAATCTGGAACAAACTTCCAGAAAACTGCAAAACAGCTGAAACACTGAGTTGCCTTTGATTAATAACAATAACTGGATCATTGATTGATATATTTGATGTACATTTGATGATGATTCCTGATTATGGTATTTGACAAAATGTAATAATCATTGCTTGTTTTATAATTGGTTAATGTCTTATATTTTAATCGTTTAAAGCACTTTGAGCTGTTTGTTACTGACGTGCTATAAGTAAACTTGACTTGACTGAGCCATGCCGCAACTCCAAATGTTTCAGATTTGATGTCGTTTTTAAACTAGACAGTTTGGCAGGTTGGAACATCACTATGTCCACAGCGCAGTGCAAAAATATTCAATGAAGTTAGGAATTGATTTCATACAACTAAAGTTGACAACACATAAAGAGTTTCACTCTTCCGATACCGATATCTGAGGTTTAATATCAGCTCATACTGATCACATACAGAAACTCAGAGCTGAATTGATCTAAAATGTTCCTTTTTTCTTAAACATCGACATAAATGTCTTGAATTACAAATTTGTGTGATAATTCTGCACCACTGTATTATACCTACATATACTTCTTAAGCTTGGTTAAACATGTCAAAACAACTTTAATTTGTGCAATCAGTGAAATTAGGAGCCAGTGTAAAATAAATAACAAATAAAACTGAACCTGACAAAAACAACAGGTTGACTAACTTGGTTAAACACGTAAAAAATAAACTGCAACAAACCTTTAAAAAGTTCAGAAAGTGCAATTATGCATTCTTTTTTTTTTCCTCTGAAGAGTTTTTGCAGCACTAGTGACTCGTATTTTTTGTGACAGTAGGCAGACAGGAAAGAGGGCGGAAGACATGCGGCAAAGGTCGCCAGGACCGGGAGTCAAGCCCGCGACGTCCGGGTCCGGGATTAAGGCCTCCAAACGTGGGGCGTGCTAACCCCCCGCGCCACCACAGCAATTATGCATTCTAAATATGATGTAAATAATAAAGCATGGCGTCGCTCAGAGAACAAAACAGAATTAGACTGAATAGATCTGACCTTATAGTTTGGAAACATTGTCACGATAGCTGATCTACAATTTCCTTTCAATATTGGGACCAATACAGATATTAATATTGGATCAATTCATCTCTAGCAAACAACCTTGCAAGTATGTACTGTGAATGGTCATTTAGACACTAATTCACTTAGAATATTCCAAGTAGAAAGGCCTGAGTCAGGGATTCAAACACCGGACCTTCTTGGTGGAAGGCGAAGTGCAACGCAGACTAGGAACAGAAGCTCAACCATCAGCAATAAAAGTGAATATGTTAAATGTCAATATGAATGCTACTGATGTACTGATGTAGCCTTCATACTACACAAGTATGAATGCTTATACACATGTTGGTGTGTCAGCTGATGAAGCACGTTACTGACACCCACCAACCTCATCAAGCGGTGTGGACGCATCTATAAGCAAATAACCAATTTGTGGCTGGACATATGGAAGTAACGCACATTAAATGCAGCACCTTTATCTAACAATGACTTACAAAACATTAAGACACCTAAACTGGCAGACAGTGAAAAAGCATGCACAGATACCAAACCAGTTTTTTTGCTTCTGTTTAGTCAGAGAAACAGAAAATAAATGTAGACTTTAGGAGATGTTCAGCTGGCATACTTTGGGAAAGTAAGAGAAACGGTTGACAAGCAGAAACAAAGGATCCACAAAGTTTCCATGCATTTGTGGCGCTCTCTTCCATCATTGTTGCAACATTCTGAAAATCAAATTAATTAGAATTCACATCTTGTGGCTTTCCACACTGAAAAAAACCCTACCCTTTCCTCTAAGTCCTCTCCCCAGCCAGTTCTCCACACCATAAATCCTGGCCTCTTTTTTCCCATGCAGGTGTTGGACTTTCAGCATGAATGGCAGCATGAATGCTAATAGGCCGTTGTAATAAGGTCTTTGAAGTATGCAATACGCTGTTACAGAATCATAATGTGAAAATCCTCTTTGAATCTGGAGACTCAGTTCTGCTTGACAGTATCAGGCCCCTCGCTTCGCCTCCCTCACTCCATCTCAAAGCCCTGACTGTCTTTCCCTTTTTTGTTGCCCGTTGCCCAACGCCTCCTGCTCCCTTAACCCCCTTACCCCCCTCTGCACCACTCCACTGCTACCCCTGTCTCCTTTACATCTTTTAACATTCACTTCTGGCAGAAAGGCTTGCTTTGCTCTGGTAGGTTCTGGATGACAAGCAGGGCTTCCAAATACCAACATGTGGGATGTAGCGATCCGTGGGAAAAAGTGAAGGATTGGACCCGCCAAGGAGGGGGCTGGATTATTGGTTTAGGGGAGAAATAGACGGGGTTTCTAAAGCTGGAGGAGTTTGGTCATGGGCAGGTAGCTGAGAGAAAGTGGGCGAGGAAATAAAACGTCTTGCAAAATTACTCATAACTGATTATTATTGTCTGTTTTGTCAGATTGCAGGTGGGAGAGTGCGGCCACTTGACAATTATTAGTCAGATCTTGCCGAGTGGCAAGAGGAAGGTTGTTTTGAGAGAAAGCTGTAAAAAGTCCCATTTCTGTTTGCCTGTGGCCATGTATGGACCAATGGCAGATGAGAAAAAACTTGAGTCGATATGAAATAAATGAAAAAAAACCTTTGGAGGCTGCTAATGACTGGAGAGTGATGGAAGGGCTTCCCATGCAGCAGGAAAACCATAAACATACGGACAGAGCTACTATTGAATGGTTTGGACTAAAGGATAGTGATGTGCTACAATGGCCCAGTCAAAGTCCAGACATAAATCCAACTGAGAATCTGTGGCAAGACTTATAAATGATGTTCACAAAGGCTCTTCATTCTGTCTAACTGAGTGGTACCTAGATTTTAGTTTTAAGACCGGAAAAGTCAGACAGAGAGAGAGACAAAGCAGCAACGTGTAACGTTAGTTGAATATATACATACATATATATGTATTTTAAATATTTGTTAAACCAGTCGCTACATCATCCCAGTGTGGTAAGAGACAGATCATCTGTGAAAAAGTCGAGCTCCTCTGCCCTCTCCCTATGGACCTGCTGCTGTCTACAGAAATACTCTGCTCCATTAGAAACAACCAGCTAGAGTTAGCAGGAAGGTGTCAGTGTTGTCAGTCACTCTTGCATACGTGCTGCTCACACCCTTCCCCTTCCTCTCTGCTAGGTTACAGCTGGTTCATCACAGCAAAGCCTGTCATGAATGCTAAGGTTAGTTAGCAAGACCACGGTGACGGCGGATAAACAGTTGTTCTGTAACTGTAAGTTGTTTCTCCACCATTAGTACATCGCTCAGTGCGTACGTGAGTTTGATTGACAGCGTTAAGACCCTCCTACCGGCAGGGCCGCCGCCAGGAATCTTGGGTCCCATGACAAAAAATTATAAAAGTGGCATACTGCAGCTTTAATTTCACTCAAGAGAGGACGGGTCAGGAGGGACGTGGGTTACAGCTGCTGACTGACTGACTCATCTGTTGTTAAATGTGGTAAAAGATACAGGTACAAGTTCAATATATGAATATGTTGGTAATTTCTTTTCTTAATTCATTAAATGTTAGTGAAATGGAGGTAAACAGTCTGTAGCTAAGCTAACTATGCTGAACGAATCTCACAGTCTACCCACCTCGGAGAAAAACTGGGTTATAAATTAACACTTTTACCTTTTTCTCTCTCTGTCTCTCTATTTGTTGAAAACCTAACTTTTTTATTTTTATTAGCAGCATAATAACAGCCACAGCCGTTCTTGTCTTCTACTGTCTGTTGCTGAACACCGTCACGTTCAAACGCTCCAAGCAGAATCAAACCATTTCATGCAGATCCAGGGGGGTAATCAGGGCAAATGTGGGCTTTTTGGTCTGGGAGGGATAACATTTAATTTTTACTGCTAAAAACAATTGTAGAAACACAATATACTGTAATTAATTTTGTAAGTGACAGGGCCCCCTTTTTTTATTTCTATGAACAAAAAAAATAAATAAATTGTGGAGGGCCCCCTGTTGGTCAGGGGCCCTTGGAATTGTCGTAACTTTCCCCCTGTATACGGCGCCCCTGCCTACCGGTTCTGAGCGGTTCATTTCTTCAGACGGCAGTAGTAGCTCAGGGAGGATGGGAGGAGATCAACCTTTTCACAGATTATCTGTTTCATATTGTACTTTCACAACTTGGTGGCAGTTTTTAACATAATGGAAAAAAATCTACATTTTGTAAACTTACATGCTGTAGCTATAAGTAAAAATAGTTTCTACAAAATATTGGACTGGGTGTAGAACGAGGCTGAAGTAGAGAACATTGCTATCTCACAATTATTCTCCAATTTAGTAGTTCCAATTCTAATTCTGTTTACAGCTTGACCTCCTGACATCGGTGCATTCTTGCATTCTTTGAGTTGTTTATGGTTCAAACAACTATTGTTTCTAGCAAAGGAAGTTGTAGAGTACGTGCCACCTGCAGTCCTGGTGTCCAATAGATGCAAGGCTCCTTGTTTCCATAAGCTGCCCAGTTGGTTACTCAGCCCTGCTTATTACTGACAGGATCAGTAGCTATCTTTGGTGAGGACTTACCCTCTGCAGAGTTCTCTGTTTTGTCCCATTTCCTGTGCCATTCTGTGGAGGTCTTATTACATTTTCTTCCTCCTTTCTATTGCCACAGTTGCGTCTCTAAGCTGTGCCTAAACTGCAGTGTGTTATCTGTCTATTTGCCTTCCTCCGCACAATCATCTCCTCTCTTCCTCCCATCTATCTCCGCTGTCACTTCGTCACTTCTGCCACTGTCAATCATCGAGTTATAAAGTGGCTGAGATATGAAGGGCTTTTATTTGCCTGCCGCCCCCGCTGAACCTGACCCGCGATAAAGCCGTGACAGAGAGCGTGTTAATGATGAAGACCCGCTGACTGATGTGAAGCTGTACGGGAGTCAGTAGGGGATGTCGTGAGGGGTCGACCTTTGTCGACTGGATCTGTCGTGAGGCTCCGTGGCTCTGCTCACTCGCCTGGCCGTGAAGTATCAACCTCAAAGGGATCAACAGCAAAATAATTACAGTTGTCATAGTCGCCCACTCCTCCCTCCGTCTTTGTGGTGCTTGGCGCTGTGGACCAAGTGCGACTGTTTCCTCGCTGTTGTGAGTCTTTTCTTCCACACCGGTCTCCCTCTTGCATGACTGACTACTCACATCACTCATTCAGGCTTCTTTTTAAGCTCGTCTATTCCTCCTTTTATCTCCCCGAACAGATGATTCGCCCCCCGTCTCTGTGCCTCTGCCTTTCCTCCCCACCTTTGCTATCTCTCGGTCGTTCTCATTACAAAAGGTGATCACCCTTTGAGCTCATCAGCCCAGAGTGAACACCCTTTACCCCGCTGACTGATGAGTCTGAGAAGAGGGCTGTCGCCACGCTGACAACTTCTTCTGAGCAGGAACATATTAATGGCTCGGCTCCGAACTAAAGAGGAAGCGCGCAGGCGTACCCTTCCTCCATCCTCCACCGCCGTACCCATTACGCGGTGCTCTTCGCTGGTATTTCTTAAATGCCAACGTCAGTCAAGAATAGGTCAAGACAACAAGTACTTAAATAAGGCTTTGTCACTGATTAATGAGAGGTGGTGAGGACGGGGAGGGCCTCCGACTGCCTTGTGCAGATAAAACAATGAGTGTTTTGTAAATAGCCAACGGGTGCTTCTCCCCGTCTCTGTTCTTCGCCTCCCTCTCGGGTGGAAGGAAACGTCGGCGTCGGAAAACTGACAGCTGCTCTGGGGATGGTGGGAACACATGTTCCCAGCCACAGGACTGGAGGAAATCCAATCAGATCCCAGAGAGCTGACAGTGGCTCAATTTGCAAAGCCAACGGGCCTTTTACCAGTACTGTTGTAACAGTATTAACAGGTTGGATCTTAGCCAAACAGCACTATGGTAAGCTAATGTTATTGACTACATATCCATAAAAACGCATCCATTCTCGCAGCATTATAGTCACACATGGCACAAATTGACTAATCTGAGTAGATTAAAGTCACTTAGAGGGGATTGGGGTTCAGCCATGGTTTTATTAAAACTCTCAAATCTAACCAGAGACAATATGTCTGTTGGGCTAAAGAGGCAAAAGTGTTGTTTGCTGCAATGCATTCAAAAAAACATTCATCTTATTTAGCTTTTGGTAATAAAAACAAACAAAAAAAAACCACGACATCTACATAAAATAGAATTAGTTGTTGGCATTTCAAGGCTAAAATTGTGTCAACGTGAAATGGGTGTAAATTGTATTTTTTCAATGTACACAACTAGTGCAGTTGTTGCCAGAAATATCAAGGCATCCATACCCGACTGGCAGGAGCTCGATGCATTTCGGCATCTAGATGGAGAGGAGATGACCTCTTAAAGTTCAAACGGAGCATCTTACTGGGCAACAAAGGGGATTTAAGTGACTTTGCAGTGGGGCGTAGCGACAGGGGTCAGACAGGATGAGCTGCTGGGATTCCCACATGCAACCATCTTCCTGGTTTACGGAGAATGGTCAGAAAAAAATAAATAAAAAATCCAGATAGCAACAGCTTAATGGATGAAACTGCCTCATTGTTGTCACAGGTCAGAGAAGAATGGGGTGACTGGTTTAAGATTAGCTTGGTAAAAAAAAAATAAGAGAGAGAGTGAGACAGAAAGAAAGAGTGAAAAAGAGTAAAAAAGAGACAGTGAAAGATAGTGAAAAAGAGAGCAAAACAAAAAAGAAAGCTAAAACTCTAAAAAGAGCACTAAAGAGAGCGTGAAAGAAATAGCGCAAGAGAAAAGAAATACCAAAGAAAGAAATACAGAAAGAATGAAGGAGAGAAAAGGAAAAGAAATGTACAGAAACTAAAGGCTTTTGAGTGAAACGTCAGTAATAAAAGGAATCCTTTCTCCCTGGTAAAGACCTGGCTCTCACCTCGCCTGGATGCCTCGCTCAGTCCTATCCACTTTTTTTCTCTTCCAAAGTAATTAACTAGTGGAAATGATTTACTCTTGAATGGTTGTCAGATCAATTTCTCATTGGAGGTCTTTGGAAACCTGCTGTGGCACACTCCGCCTGTCAGATCCCAGCCACTGGGCACATCAGGTCCCACTTGAGTGGTTTTGGACTACAACACAGTCACTGAGAGCCCTATAAACAAAGACCGGACTTCAGTTTGAGGGGATATTTTACAAATGCTAAACATTGGGAGCATTAAGCCTGTTATCAAAACCTGCAAATGTAATCAAACTCTTTAGGTTTAAGTACTTCCCCCCCCTTTATGTATTTATAAAATGTCCTATCTTAAATAAACCAACTGCAAAATTCTATAATTTAAGAGCAAATTAAAACAAAATCTTTTTTGAGGTAGAATTCAGAAACTAAAACTCAAAAATGAAATAAAAATTCAAGAGGGAGTGTGAAACTAAAGTATCAATTTTACCACCCCAGTATTGATCCAATACCAACTTGGTACTGATATTATTGATGTTCTGGATTGATCCGCCCATCTCTATCAAGCATAGAAAACCACCATAGCCATTGTGGAACATTGTGCATCCCTACAGGTTTAGAAAACATCCAAAATGACTACATGCTATTTTTTTGTTTCATTTTTATGATTTAAATGCTAGGTTCGGTATGCTCTTGCTAATTTAATTTAAGTTTTCCCTGGGTACTCCAATTTGCTCCCATAGTTCAAAAGCGTGCATGCTGAACCTCTGGGAGGCTTTAAATAGGCCTCGACTAAGAGTCCTATCCTGAACCAAGGTCTTTCTATCTGTTACATGATCTCACTTTCTAATTCTCCACTGAATGATAAACATATTGTTCTCATGTGAACGCATGCATCCAGGCGTACCCTCTCTTTTCATGCCTCTTCCTTATTAACAGAATGATTTAGTGCGTTTTGGTGGCGAGACGTAAGGATAAAGCTCGTTGCCTTTCTCGCAGTTCTCCTGGCACCTTCCCAAGGACAGGCGGCAAAAAGCAATTGCTATTAGTGCGCGCATACAGTCTGAGAAGATAAATATAGGCCGCTTTTAGCAGATGAGCCACAGTGCCATCAATTAAGATTAGGGCAAGTGCTATCACAGTGTCATAAAGAACAACAAGAAGGCATTCCCTCAATGTCTAAGGTAAGATGAAGATGCACAAGCTGTTGGGCAAAATCAAAGAGAACCTGTTAGCTCACGATGACAAATAGCTGCTCCGTCAGTAAAAGCGACACAGCCAATCGCTAAGTTGACCTTATGTGACTAAAAGGTAAGGACAGATTGTGAACTTTTGTTCCTGGGCAGTGCTTCCCAATAGTAGACATTTACCTCCACCGCTGCCATGAAGACAATGTCAGGCCATTTGTGGTGGGACTGCTTTGTTGTCCACTATAGCTCTGATTCTTCTAACTCTGGTCTCGCCTGTTGTTCTCCTCCCATCCTGTGCAGTGCCCTCGTTTCCTCCAGTTGCTGTCGCAGAGAATGTGGCAACATGCCCCACGTCAGGCCGGAGGGATGTGGACGATGTGCCTGCCCCGAGACTCCCCAGCGGTTTCCAAGTAAAGGCCATCATTCTCCCTAATTAGCCGGTCTCTTTTGGGCTGTGACTAAAATCACCTCTGTGGCTCCTTTCTCTATCGGATCACACCTAATTTTAATTAGACCCCTCGGAATATTAGCCAGAGTCTTTGTTCCGCTTCCCCTCATTAAGGAGCCAGACAAATGAGTCGTTAAAATCCTTTATACATTTTCTCTACGTTTTCTCTCCTCCATCCCCTTCTCTCCATCCACTATTGTCCTGGTCGTTTTCGCCCGGGTTCCGTTCTGCGGCGATGAACGGTGAGCTATCGGCTCCTGACCCAGCTGAAACCGGATGGGTATTGATTACCTATCGTGTCAAAATGTCCCAGGAAAGTCACAGACTGACATGAAGCTGAAAGCGCTGTAGATTACAAAAGTTTCAAGGGGTGGCACAGGTTTGATAAAAAAAAAAAAAAAATGTCAGTATGATGTATTTTTGTGAAATATACCTGTAAGAAAATATAAGAAATTTAAATGTTACCTAAGAAAGAAGAGAAGAAGAGAATATGTGAATTACTTGACCTTCAGAAGTATAAAGTTGATGGATGTCAGAGCTACGATGTGTCAGGAATCAAGACTCAACTGAAGTTAAAGATGTAATTATATGAAGGCTAAAGGTGTGCAACCAAAAAGAAGTCTGAAACAATTGATTAGGTTATCAGTTGTTTAACCTCATTTCAGTCTATATGGATCTTAGCTAATGCTAGGATTGACTAGCATTAGCTAATCCTAGCATTGACGTCTGTTCATAAGCAATGAACAGACGTCACTTTGACTGACTGGGTCGGCAGCAGAGAATTTTGCAGAGCATTGTTCCTTTCTTCCTTAAAAGACATTTAATGCTGTTCATGTTCACAAAAAGTAACTCATGGCTCAGCTCACACAACTTAAAACTAGTGACGCATTGAATAGATTTTTTCTGCTGTTTTTCAAAAGCAGTAACTTGTCAATAGATTTTAGCTGACTAGTTTTTTAATTAACGGGACTAAATTTAATCCTGTTAATTAAATACATTAAAGCAAAAAAAAAAAGAAAAAAAAAGTCATATTTAGATTCAAGATCATTTTTCGTAAACTATAGAAGTTTGTTCCTGACAGGAAACAAGTCAAGCATCTCTCCAAACAAACCCAAGTGCATGAAAAAAAAGTATCAATGAAGAAATTACAGGTAAGAAACAAAACCTGTGTGTCCAGCAGGCTTCAAGTCCTGGTGTCCTGTCAGTTTAAAATGCTAACTGCGTTTTGTTTTTACTTCGAGACATGTGCTACGCTTGTGATAAGCGCCCAACACTGCCCCCTAGAGTCTACTTCCAGTGGAGATGAGCTGGACAGAGTATAAAGGCTGCAAAAGTCATGCTGGCCTGATTCTGAACGTCTGAGGAATGTACATGAGTCAAGCATAAACCAAACTTCATTCATTTTCAACAGTCAAAAAACATTTTTTTGTCAGGGTGCTTTGAGCTAAACTGCCCACTGAACTGAACAGCTAAAATAGTTTTAAAGCAAATTGAGACGGCAAAAAAACATTTTCTAGCACAGCAGCTTTTAGATTTCAAATCAGGTGTACGTCATTAGAACCCTCTTCTGGAGTGACGAGTGACAAGCCGTGTTATTTGAACCTCTGAAATATGAGTCAGAGTGTTGTCTGCTATTGAAATGTGAAGTATCATCACGCCGAGATCTAAAGAGATCTCTGGACTCTCAAGATGAAAGAAAAAAAAAATGGAGAAAAACAAGAAAAGAAAACATTGTGGCTGCCAATGTTTCTGGCAATGGAATTAAAAAGCCATTTCATTTTTAAATATTCATGCAGCTTTAATTTGGACAAATTTCAATGTATTATTCATTTCTACTTGACTCAGTGCCCCTCCAAAAACAGCTGAGGAACTGGGCGCCCGTTGCCAAAGCAATAATTTTACGAGAAAATACAGCCAATGACTGGACCTGCTTAAAGTACGTAAATCTGTTCAAGCACCAGAAGATCATAACTCTTACTTAAGGTGGAGCGATCCTTCTAGTACGGGGGTCGCTCCTTGCAGTTTGTGCAGTTTGAGTATTTTAGGGTGTTTTCACAGCTGATAGTGAGGTAGACTGTTTCGATTCGGGAACAGTATCGCAATATTTGTTTCAGTTTCAGCTGGTATGGTTCACTTTCACACTGCATGTTAGCGAACAATCCAAACTGTGAAAAACGTGTTCCTGTCCTCTCCTGCGGTGGCGCTGCACCAAGAACTACTGAAGGAAATGACACGGAAACCTCCGTAGAAGACATGAGAGCAACTTCCTCTTTCACAAATGGTAAACAATAAAGGAGTTCAGACAGATTTTAGTGGTTATAGGATTTCTGTTTTGTCTTTGGTAAAAGACCATGAGCCATTTCTCCAGCTAGCGCTAAATTCACTCGTTTGTTTTGGTTGTATTTACCCAGAATGCCATGCGCTGTAGCGGAATGCGGTCCTCTTGGCATTCACATATGCATCTGTACTGCACAAGTTCATTCCAACTGTGCTGAGACCGAGCATTGTAGGTGGACCAGAGTTCGCTTTTTTGGTCAGAGTTGGACTGCACAATGACCCCCCCCACCCCCCAAAGGTGGATGGATTGGATGGATGGATTGATGAATATTCACAAGAGCACCTTTGTTTTCCGCTTTTCAACTGAGTCAGTTGGAGGCGTGTGTGTAGCTGAAAAAGAAAATCAGGGGTCTTTACTAGCAAGGCTGTTCTCTTCCACAATGTGCCAATCAACAATAAAAAAGAACCATCAGTTGCACGCAGATCGTTAAATTTTACTTTCATATTGGGGATATCGGCAAACATTAAGCCAAGTGACTGTGTGTGTGAGTTTGCATGGGTGTGTATTCACGGGTTTCACAGCAGACAGATGCACATGTCTGTTGGCCCATCAGTCTATGTAGAGCAAGTCTGAAAATGAACTCACGGGTGGCTGAGTAATAGATGCTGGTGCCCTGCCAATGCCACACACCCTTTTTCATAAATTATGAAACCAAGAGCAATTATGGCTTTTACAGAAATGAACCAATGCATGCTGGAAGCACGCTGTAACTGGGTCAGTGGTTATTTCCTGCGACACACCTGGGCTCGCAGTAAACATTGAATATCAATTATAAATGGCTGCTATCTACACAGGGTAAAGCAGATTATGACCCATCACACCATATGTGGTTGCATTAACATACTCAGTAGTTGGGTAATCTTCATAGAGAGCCTTGGGAAAGTAATCGCACCCATTGAACACTTTAGCATGCTGATATTGTGTTGAGATTTTAAAAACAAAGATGATGGAATGGATATGCTTTATGCTGTGCTCATTTTGAGCTATCTGCAAGTAATGTGTCCCAGCAGGGTAAATGGTTGCCCCCCCAACCAGAAAGTTGGCAATTTTGACTCTCCGGTCCTTTACGTGTCCAACTGTCCTGCTTAATGAAACTGAACCCTACATTACCCATGGTGCTTTGTTGCGTAAAAGACCAGCTGAAGTGAATTTATGCACCTTGTCTCTGATGTCTTCTGTAGACGCAGATCACTGAGTGACAAACATCATGTGATAGAGAAACCAGGATTGTCTTTGTCAAGACTCATCAGATGAAACTAAAAGTGACTAGCCACAACAAAACCAGGAAGAAGGAACAATTCGGAGTAATTTACAGACTCTGAAGGTGAGGATTTGAAACTTTCTAATGATGTCAAACATTCAGAAAAAAGGAGATCTGGCCATCTGAATGTCAGCACATCCTTGAATAAGATTCATGAGAAAACATGCCTCATGTTTTCTCATGAATCTGACTCGGTGCTTCTTAAAGTTCAAGAATAATTTTCCTCCTTACATTATTTTTGCAATGATGCCACCCCCCAGCATTGACTGCCACAGTAATGACTGGGGACATTTCCAACAAGGCCGTGAGTTTCTGTCTTGTGACTCTTTGTGATGGAGTCGTCTGTGAACCCAAACTATAAGGGACTCAAACCAGGCCTAAATACAACATGTCAGAAGATGTTTAAGCCCAAATAAAGCCCAATGTAAATAATCATTTTATTTTAGGCTACTAGATGCAGTTGGTCATAGCGGCGCGCGTCACCGCTCACTCAAAACCCACCAGGTGTTCGTTAAACTGCCAGACAGTGATGGACAACAACGGCCATCAAACTGGAGAAAGTTTTTGGCTGCAAGACAGAGTCCCACATGTCGAATTCTCCTTTCTTCTCTTGTAGCATTGACAGTCAAAGTTACAGATCTTGCTGTGGTTGCACTAAGTAGTCGTGTGTTCCTTTTACCATCACCCCGAAACTCGAACGCCTGCTGCTCAGATTTACTCTGTAAACAAGCCAAATTCAAACTAAAGATTTTACCATCCTAAAGCCACTGAAGCTGCAATTTAAAACGTTATAACTTCCACTAATATATGTTTGTGAAATCTTTAGTAATCGATAATCTCAGCTTTAAGTATAACACCTCCATGTTGAACACAAGCCAGCATATGTAATCTCTGGCTTTTATGAACTAAGAGACGTTTAAAGGTGACATCAGTTACTTCTCTGTATTACTGGTTTAGCTGCTGTTGTGAGGGAAACTGGTGCTTAATAAGTGATCTTTACGCTCAATTATATCTGCCACAACAGTTCCATTTTCAAAGCCAACACGGCGATGTGTTGGCTTACCCTATCCAGTGGGTAAATCGTCATTAATAAACACTATATAATACCTGATTACATGGTATAAGATGCCTTGCTGATTCACTTTCATTTGCAATTAGCCTTCTCTAATAACAGAGAGGATGGGGAACGACCTTGGAACACGCTTAATTAATCAGCAGTGGGGGGAAATAAAACCACTGTAGGCTTTGTTGGTTTCTGGTGAGATTAAGCATGAAAGATACGACACACTATTTTTGCTTAACAAGCTAAAATGTCATTCATCAACGAAAAATCATCTGTCATTTGACGCCGCTCACTGCTGGGAGACGCTCATTTGGATGCTTTTCTGTTTTTCTGCGTGTACATCTTTATTTTTTTTTGTTGGTGGTTGTTTGTTTACTTGTGGAACATGACCAAAGATTTGATGAGAGTGATGGAATTCCAATGAGAAGCGGCAACGGCAACAAGCAGCGGGAAACAAACATACATAATGAGAAGACAGATGACTATGGAGAATCAAAGCTCGCAAAGCATGAAGCCATTTTTATCTCGTTGACAACATGACAGCATCTAAGTGCCTCGGTTGTGACAGGAAGAAAATTCCACGTGAAATGGAAAAGGAAAACCTTAAAAGGTGAAGAAAATGACAAGTGAAGTGTGCCTGCAGTGGTTTTAGTATTTATACACAATGCTGAAAAAATCGGTTAGGAGCAGAGAGGTGTGCTCAATCCGAATGAGAAATTGTCGTTTCGTATGGATCCTTTATGCTAATGTGTTCAAACTACGTAAAATGGGGCATGATTCTTTTTAAGTTTCAGTTAGATTACTTTGCTCATTTATCCACAGAAACATCCACAAGTGTAAAATCTAGAGAGCCCAACAGCCACAGATCCAGACGGGCTGGTGGATATTTTGGTCTTAAAGTGAATTTAAAAATGGTTCCCTTCACCTGATTCTTTTGTTTTTGTTTTAGCCCTATCAGACAATCTGACAAATTTAAATTTAGACAAAGATAACCAAAATATAATAAAAAAAAAGTTGTTTTTTTTTTATAAAGGGAATAAAGCCATCCAAACCTTTTTTACTGTTATCCTCCATTCTAAGACCCTTCAATAAAATCCAATTAAAGCAATTGTTGCACAAAGTTAATAAGTAAATAGAGCCAGTGTGTGTCATACCAGTATTGATCCAGCTGTTAAAAACTGCATAGAACATTGGAGAACAGATAGAAGCAGAGAGATCAAGGAACACAGCAGACAATTTAGAGAGATATTTAGAGAAGGTACGGAACAACCTCAAACATACCTGGACATGGCAATCCAACTAAAACACTACACATCACCATGACAACACAATCCCAAACATGACAACACGATCCCTACCATGGAAGATGTTGTGGCCCTCTTCCTTTAGCACCTAGCAGGACGGCTCCAATAGGCTCAACTCTGGTTTTCTACTACGACTGAGCAGAGTTCGCGCTAGACTTCGTCAACGTCAAAAAAACCCTGTCCTACTCTGACTGTTTACAAAAACCTCCGACGGGGGGCCAGTAACTACTTGTAAACAATGAAATGAAACGATGTGTTTGTGGAGGCTGAATTTAACTCCACACACTTCAGCTGGAATTACAAGCACCTCCTCATCCAAAGTTTTGAAATCAGGGAACATTTCTCCACTGGAGGAAAACACAACTCTTGGCATTGATGTTACATGTTCAGACAAACTGATGGGAGAGAGAGGATGCAATTGACAGAAGGCAAATACATCAGCACACCACATAGACTGCGCCGCTCATAAAAGATAATCAGTAAGACGACGTCAATCAAATAAATATTTCACCTGTGCTTTTACAATTTATTCTGCAGTGTTAAGTTCCAACGAAAACTGGATTTAACTTTGGAGGAAGGAGTAGTAGTAGAGGGTACATTAGTAGTAGCAGGGGATGCAGAAGCAGTAATACAGTAACAGGGCAGGCGGAGGCAACGCTGCTCTCCGAGTCGACAAGCTCCCTATGTCCCATCTTACAGGGAAATCAACTAAATAAAGTAATATTGGGTTACAAACTGGTTTTTGACAGGCTGTTCAGGAGTTAAATGGCACATAGGTTGTTTTGACGTCCGTCATGGCGGAGTGGGCAGCTTTCTGATGAGCATGATGATAGGTGGGAAGGGTCAATAAGGTTATTCCAAGCTGAAGCATTATGTCAGAGCAGTAGCTCTCTCCTCTGGGACCGCTTTCTTTCTTTTGACTTTCCACTTCTCAGTACCTGTCAAAGCTTTGTTAAAGAGGAAATTGTCGAGTTTATTCTGTTACCAGTCCAAGGTCTTGGCTGCTATTATTGAGTGCCTTTAGTTGAATTTCGACATTTTTACCCATGTGTTGCACCGTGTTGAATAAGAAAAGTGAATGAATAAAATGGGGCTATGTAAATAACATTGTGTAGCTCATACAGTACCATGAACGCAAGCGGATTTCCAGTAGCAATTTGAAAGGCTGTGGAGCATATTCAGCTTTCATGTCGAGGGAAGTATGAGATATGCCTACACTACATCACGGCATTTATATTTTTAATGTAGCTTATTCTTTACGGAGTTCCTGTACTAAATGAGATTCCTATCACAGAAACACCCAGGTAGATCTTTTCATATTCTGAACCATAAACTGCTCTGCTTTCATTCTCCAACAAATGCTCAGGAGAAGAAAGAAAAATAAAACTAAACAGATGGTTCAATTTGTTCCAACATCTTGGATACAAGTATTTTAAATTCATCTGAAAACAGGGACTGTATCAGTGTCATTTTGAGGTATTAACAGATGTTAAATTTACCAAAACAACTTAAGCTGATGTATCACTTTAGAAGCTTTCGATGATCAAAACAGGAAATCAGTTCCAATTTGGTTTAAGTTGACATAATGAGCCGACATGTAAATAAACTGCACAGCCACTCAAACGCTGGAGTTTGCTTCAGCGTTGCTCTGACTTTATGGAAAATGATTAAAGTGGAATATTACTGCCTGATCTTTGAGATGACAAGTGAGTAAATCCCCATCTAACAGCTGCAGAAATCCACCATGAAACGAATCCTCAGCTCAAAAGCAGGCAAGTCTTTGCAAGCAGAACTAAAAACTATTCATATGTGAAGGCGGACGTGTGTATCCACATTGTTTTTGTTTTTTTTCTTCAAATTTGACAAAGCAGTGGTCCTTATTTATGAGTCCCAATCATATTGAGGCTGCACACACATGCACAAGCCTGATTTCCATGCCCTTTTTCGGTCATGAATGAATACAGATGCCTTGATTGATCATTTGCATTTGAAAATACTGTTTGCGCCTCATGAGATGTGGCAACGAAAATCACCTCCTAGGGAAGGTACAATTTCACCCAATGTGAAGTTAAGAAAGGGGAAAAAAAGATGCACAAACAAGGAAAAAACAAACAACAGACACAGAAAAATAAACTGAGGCTGTCAGCTCAGTAAATTCAGAACAAAAGACTCCTACAAAGATGGAGAGGGGAAAAAGTCACATGTGGCTGGACTGCAGATACTGTATGACTGCAGATACAAAATTTCAGCAAATCGACTATTTTGAGTCTGTATACATCGGTTAACGACTAATCGATTATTAATAATCGATTCAATAATTGATTCAACACAATTAATTGTCTCTGCTCTAATTTATTTCAACTTTGAATTCAGATCAATTCACAGAAGGGATGATTTAAAGAAAAGTCAGCTAAAAAAACATCCTCTGTAATTTGTAATTTAGTTTTAAAAAGTGGCAAAAAATATAACAATAAATTAAAATAATAAATCTTATTTTTTATAAAAAAAATCATATTTTATTTTTAAGCCATATCGCCCAGTCATAATTGGTATGCATTTTTATATGTATTTCTATTGTTCAAATAGGTCAGACATTTTTGGGTTTTTACAGTTACCCACCGTTTTGTGTTACACATTTATATAAAAGCTGAATAAGTTGTTTTATATGAACATTTTTTCTCTGTTCAGAGAGCAAACCATTAGGAGGCTAAAACTGACGGAATAATTAATAAACACGTTCTCCCAGTACATTCTAGTTTACAGTGTCTAACTGGTTACATAAGCCAAATAAAGCAGGATATTAACTCATATATTATTTATACTTCCGTGACGCTTGTGATGGAGCTGACATCATTAGGCGTGTCATTATCCATGCATGAATAAATAAATACGGTCCGTTACTTGATATGCTTTTCCCAGAAATGAAATATATAATCCAAACTTGTTTTGACGATGCAGCGCAATAGGAACATAACAGCAGCTTGACATGTTTACATTTACCTCATTATGGTCCCAGTCAAAGCACGGCGCAGGCGGTTTTATCTGTCCACAGCCATTCACGCGGCATCTTTCAGAGAGCATGTGCCTTGTCTTTATCGAACATATTCACAACCACTTTACTGCGAAAGGTTAAAGTAAGATTCAGTGTCTCGCAGGAGGAGGATGTCTTTATTTTCTGATCCACAGCTAACATGTAAAACCTTTTGTTGCTGTAGAGTTCATGCTGCGTCCCCCCTGAATCAGGCTCTGCCTGTTATGACTGAGAAACTGAAGCGTACAGTGAGACTTGAGGATGCTGGTCTTTAGTCTTAAGTTTTTAAAACTTAATAGAAAATTCAGTTTCTGCAGCTAGAAGACACTGAGAGAAAACGGAAAACAACCATCTTTCTGCACATCCTTTGGTTTGTCTATTAAGAGACTTTAAGGTGTTTAGATTCGGGACAACAAATAAACAAAAAAATGGACAGAAATCCTTGTGAAGGGATCAACGGATGGGAAGAAAGAAAATCCAAAAGCCAATGACAAGGGCAGATAGCAGGAAACCGCCAGGCATCATGGGTATTTGTGTTCTCTTATACATTTTCTGATTCTTCCTGGGTTGTTTATTGTTGCCTGACGGGCCTTGCACTGTTCTCTACTGTTTGTTATCGTCACTGCAGTCTTTTCATATTTGTTCATACCTTTGTGTTTAGTTTTTTGCTCCCTTCTTGTGTTTATTCTCTGTGTTCGAGTTGGGCCCTTTCCTCTTTTCATTCGTTGGTTTTTGTGTGTGTGTGTGTGTGTGTGTGTGTGTCTAAGGTCGCCTCCCTCTGTGTTAACGCTGTTCATTAGTTCTCCCGTAGATCAGAATGATGAGGCACATTTTTTTGATCTGAATTTATGGTTTTATCATCGTGAAATATGGAAGACATCAAGGATGGAGTCACAGGTTCTTCCGAGACCAAATGTTTAAATGTTGGATAAATATTTAAGTTTTCGGCTTAATTAAATGAGTCTTATTTTTACTCTTCATCAGCTGCTGGTTAAATGAGTTTTTGCATATAATTGAAAAGGTTGCTTGTGTGTCTGTGACAGTGTTGGACTTTTTATTATTATTATTCATCTGCTTTGTGTGGGAACTGGGTGTTGTGCTTGTTTTGTTTTCATTGCAACACTAGAGATTTTTTTGAAAACTAGATATCAACAGCGGACAAAATTTACAGGTTGTCTGGTGTTTTTTTCAAACTCAAATTCAAAAATATTTGATTGATCCCAAAGGAAAATTAAATGTTGTTGTAACTCATTAATTCAAAGTCTTCTAAGAGTTATTGTAGATGCTGATGGCTGGAAAGATCTCCTGTAGCAGTCTGTATCACACCAAATCTGAAGAAGCCTCTGACTGAAGACACTCTGTTTTCCCAAAACGGTCTCATGGAGAGGATGGTCAATGTTGTCCATCATTTTCTTGATTTTATTAAGAATGCTTCTTTGCATCGCCACCTCCAAAGGTTCCAAAAGGTTTCTTTATCCTTTATTTCTTAAAATCCTTCATGTTTTTAAAATGCTAATGTAAGAATTGTTTGTTTTCTCAGGAAAAGCACATGAACACACCAAAGCGCTCCTTTAAATCAAAGGCCTAAATGGCGTCTAGTGTTTCAGACATTCATATGCAGCACAATTTCACGGTCATTAGCAATAACAACGCTACTGTTTCCTGAGTCGGTGGGAGGCAGCTGCAGTCTGATCACTGATGTTGCTTTTAATACATGTTCAGTTTGTAGAGCGTCTGAGCGTGAAGACAAAGGGGACTTAAGTTTTCCCCAATTTTGGCAAAAACTCGGTTATGATCTAAAACCTTTCTCCATAACTCCATCAGCGGCAGACATGCTAGGAGTTGATATACAAAAACGAAACACAAGGAAACAGAACGGCTCACGCATGAAATACTCAAATTCACATGTTGAGAGTCAAAGAGCGGCTACAGCTTTCTCGTAAATACAGTCAAACTAAGTTCTCACTTTTATTTTATAAGTTAAAGCCAAAACAGTTTACGAGCACAGTGTGTTGTGAAGTTGAAAGCAGCTGCGGCTGGAATGTATCTGTAATGATTTGCAGCCACAGATCCCTGTCGAGCTGCAGTCTATTCGATCACCAGGTAGTCCCAATATGAGGCCTCTGGCAGAAAAGCCATCGCACGCCTTCCAGAAAGCCCATCTACCGCTCTGTGGGTGCACAAGTATAAAACTGAGCATGTTGTCAGGTCAGAATGAACCAAATAAATCCTTCCCTTCAACAACTTTCTCCCCCCTTTTATAACAGAGCTACTGTAACACGGGGCTTGTCAAAGCATGAAGCATTGTTCTCTCTGTAAACCCAACTGCAGAATTTAATGAGACACGCTGCTACGGGGAATTAATTTGGGGGGGGGGGTTCACTCAGCCAATAGTGACATTAAACACAGACCGAATCCAAACTGCGTATTAGGAGAGAGAGAGAGAAAAAACTGAAGTACAACATGACAGATCCACAGATTAATTATTAGATTTTAAAAGCTCAAGAGAGAGAGAGAGAGAGAGACACTGTGACGGCTGTAATATCAGCTAGAGAACAAAAAAAAGAGGGAATGTGTATTTATCAAAAGAAAAGAAACAACAACTCAGGCAGCATTTACACAAGTCACTCTAACATAAAATCATGTGCAGTTTATCAGAAGAACTGAAGAAAAACAAAAGCCTTAGAAATATTGTGGTTTAACTAAGCTGGATAAACTGCTGCTGGAAAATTACAGGCCAACCTGCAGCCTTCAGTTCATCAGTAAGGGCATTGAAAAAGCTCTGGTGCAATTAAGAAACTGTGTTTATGGAAAATATTTACCCTATTGGATATGTTACCTGTTTGTTGCTTTCATAACTGAATCATCAACGACAATATCGGCCTAATTTGACCTAAAAACTCTTTAATATTAAAGTGAGTTCTACAAAACATCTTAAATGGTTCAATGTGAGGAATATATGTTCATGTAATAAATAAACTTTTTTAAAAAAATAATAATAATAATTTAGCACTAATTCTTCTGACGGGAATTGCAGTAAAGTTCCAGAAAAGTTCAGGGTCACTTTGAAATGACTGGGTTTCAAGTGTAGCTTTCAGCTCTGAGGTAAAATGAAAGTTATCAAAAACGCTGAACTAAAGCAAACACACTCTGAAGATGACATAAATGTCTTCATAACTGCTTTTACCCTCCGGCTGGTGGAAATGAAATGCTTGTGATTAGAGAGAAACATTTTAAAACTCAATCAGGTAATTCATCAATAGTCCTGTTCAAACCTTATTCAGTTTTATAGCGATTGTTTACATTTGGACCATTTTTATGACTGTAGGTTTGATTCAAATGTTCATTTTTCATAGCCTTAAATCCTCTGACAGTTCATAGTGTTCTTCATGAATCCTGCTGCCAGCAGAGTTGTTGTTGTAAAAACTGAAAACCTGAAGCAAAAAAAACTTAATATAAAATTTAAAAATATATATTAAATTAGGATTGAACCAAATAAATCTACTTTTATAAAGTGGGATAAAAACTAAAATCAATTGGCTATTTTCATTTGTCTTATTCCTGACCACTGATATTGTTTATGGTAGTGAAATGGGGAACAAAACGATCAGTTTCATTGGTGCGTTTGAAATGAATGCCGACAAATAGTTTGTATTTCCTGATAAAACGTTAACGTGGCTCCACGTCTGAACGGCGAGCAAGGTGAAATCTGATCCGAAGTGAACTGCACACACAATTTGTGAGAGGAAAAATGAAGCACCCAGTCAAGTTTCACCGTTCTGCAGGAAATGCAGTTTTGAACCAGCAGGAGTTTGCAGCTATGTGGGTCAATCAGCTTAAAGATCAGAGAACGGAGAAAATTCACAGACTATTTTCAAACACTGAGATCAAATCGCTTTTAAATAAAAAAATCTGCTTGAATTTTGCACTTTAGCCCGTCGTCTTGCAGGAAGAGGGTCACTCCAGCAGCTGAAACCTTGGACCGGCAGCTGCAGCCGTGCGAGGCGTCACAGCGGCTGTTCGTATGCTCACGCTGCTGAACGCGCCTCGGCTCTCCACCTCCACAAAGCATTGTTCCTGCTACTCGGATCTGAGAAGAGCTCACCTTGAGCTGCTCATCTGTTTCTATGGTGATTCATCCTCGGAGTTTTCTCCCTTGTTCTTAATGCTTTCAGGTCTGAACAGCTCGGCGCATGTTTATGTTTTCGACCTGAGCTAAAACGATATCCAAGTTTTGCCAAATCTGCGGCCTCATTTCAGGTTTCTTTCTAGATTTCGTTTCATGAATGGTTTAATTAAAGCCGAATGTATTTACCTTTACAATTCTCTCAAGCAGAACACAAGCAGTGGAACAATGTAGAATGTCTAATTACTTCATCCAGTAACAAGACTTTGCTGAAACTTTTTTCACATCAATGTTTTTCTTTGTTGTTGTTTTTTTTTTTCTCTTATTTCTCCAAGTCTACATCTTTGATCCAAAGGTTCAGGAGATGAAATTTCATCTTGGGTTTAATATATTCTGTGAGCAGTTCTGTCTTTAGTGTCATTATCATTCTCTGGTATGTTTTTGGCTTTGCCAGCAGGTCAGTTTAGCAGGTTCAGAAGGAATAAAAGTGAAATTAGTTCCATTCTGAAATATTGAAAACCTTCATATTAAGGTTGCAGGTAGTTCAAGTCTCCATTGTGCTACTTACTGCACACATAGAAATACTATTAAAGATATTCTTTATCAGTAAGACTGCTGTCACATTGTGTATTTTGTGCTGCTACATTTGCTGGGACGTCTGAAATGGGCTGTTTATGTTAGTCCATACATCAAAAAAATTAGAAATAAATAATCAACAATCTGTCACAAAGTACCGGAGCTTTTAATGAGAATTTCTTCAAGCTTAATATCTATCATGTTTGATTCTTTGTGAATGAAAGGTTATCAAGGGCACTTTGAAGTTATTTGATTAAAAAAATGCACTTAATCATGAGAAAGATGAAAATATACTGTACAGGTGATTATTCTTTATTAAGAAAAATGTTTTTTAATTAAAAACGGTTTTGATGTCGGTAATAGAAATTTCTTATTATGTATGGGTTATAATAACATAATTTTCTCTTTGTGTAAAGATGGTTCGTTAATTTGTACATTTCAGTGAGCTTGTCATGTTAGTTTGCAGTTAGCATGAAACAAGCTAGTTTGCAATGCTAACTAATGCAATGCTTTGCATTTATCAGAATACACAGTGTTAGCATAGCGCAGTAGCTTCCAGTTAGCCTGTAACAAGCTAGTTTGCAATGCTAGCTAATATAATGTTTTGTATTTATCAGCATACATGGTATTAGCATAGTATTCTAGTTAGCTTGCAGTTAGCATGAAACAAGCCAGTTTGCAATGCTAACTAATGCAATGCTTTGCATTTATCAGAATACACAGTGTTAGCATAGCGCAGTAGCTTCCAGTTAGCCTGTAACAAGCTAGTTTGCAATGCTAGCTAATATAATGTTTTGTATTTATCAGCATACATGGTATTAGCATACCTTCTGAGTGCTAATACCAACATGGTATTAGCATAGTATTTTAGTTAGCTTGCAGTTAGCATGAAACAAGCTAGTTTGCAATGCTAACTAATGCAATGCTTTGCATTTATCAGAATACACGGTATTAGCATAGCGCAGTAGCTTTCAGTTAGCATATAACAAGCTAGTTTGCGATGCTAGCTAATACCATGCTTTGTATTTATCAGGTTTACAACAGTCGAAGAGAAGACGGAAGGCACTGGTCAGAAGAAGGAAAGAAAACAACATCTGTTCATTGCAACGTTGCTATTGCTCTATTTAACTGGTGAAAACTAGAAAACTCCGGGTGAGGAGAGCATAATGACTGTTTTTCAGTGTTTATAATTATCTATGACATTTTGAAACTGGAGCTTTTCGTCTTGGGCTCTCGCCGGTTAGCTGTTAGACTGAATCTTCATTTCTATTACCTGAAGACAGAGAGATATCAACCGGGGTAAAAATGACAAAATACTTACCTTTTAACGGCAACAACAACGAAATCTGAAGTGTCCCTTGGAGTTCCATTTAATTTTTCCCATGTCTATAACTCCTCTGCTTTCAAGAGCCTGTGGTGGACTTCAGCCTCACACCGAGTGGAGAGAGTCACCAGCCAGCCTGCGACCCTGCATGGATAAGAGCGTATTAATGATGGACTATAATTCAAACTCCTGCCTCAGACTGTCCTGTGGCAGCAGCACTAAGCTGAACAAACTGTTTCAACTGTTTAATGAATGCTTGCTGTGCTACTCTAGACGAAGCATTTGTTTATCCTGCTGAGTATCTGGATTACTTCCTAAAGTTGGGGTGTAAACTGTTTTTAATAAATATTACTTTAAAACTGTGACTTAAAAAGGTCACTCGGTCACAAACACAGTAGAAATATGTCTTTAATTGGCCTGTTATCAGAAGTTACTGTCAAATTAAAGTTGAAATGCAGAGAGGGCCCTGTGCCCTCAATATCCTCTAAACTTTATTGCCTGTTTTCTCCTACAGGTCACCGGCCCCCGCTGCTTATGAAAGTCATTCAGAACAATTTAGCCGCATCGTTCCTCAGCCCCATTGTTCACTGCACGATGAATACGCCGCCCAAGATAAGGGCGGCGCAGCGAGCCCCATCTCCACAGAGAGAGGGAGAGTGAGACACCTGAAGTGTGAATCAATACCCCATGACTTCCACCAGACAAAGCGAAGACCTTGCCAAGCCAGGAGCCGTTTTTGCCTGGGACATTCGCTCACGACTTTCCCTCGTGTGGCAAGCGCCCAAAGATCAACTCTTTGTTCGCGTTCGCTTTGACTTCAGGCTTTTTAGCAACCTGACACTTTTCCTTTTATTTTTTGTAAATGCTAGTCTTGCTTTAACTTCACATCATTGGTTTTTAACACTTCTTATAAGCCTTGTAATACTGATTTTGGAAGTGAAAGTGAGCTACTCTAAAAAAATAAAAACCGGGAAAACATTAGACAGAGATAGAAAAACAAAAAAATTAAAAATTGTAAAGTACAATGAAATGACAGCAGGCCTGTCACAATGGCAAATTTTACTGGACGATAAATTATCCCAGAAGTTATTGTGATAAATGACAATATTATCATTTTGAGACCATTTTCAAGTAATACAGTGGAAGTGGCATAATAATGAAAGAACACATTCTCAAAAATCGATAAACTTTAAGTTCTAATGAACATTTAACACCGGATCTGGAAGACATTATAAATAATGTCATTTGTTTATAACAAATAAACAAATGACAAATAAATGAATTAAGGGAGGATTGAGGCCAAAACCCCAGACTGAAGACTTTTCTCATCCAGTTTTAGGTAGAAAAAGAGAAAAAACAATAAATCAAGCAAACGGAAATTATTAATCTTGATTTGAATTGTCATGTGATAAATTAAAATATTGCTTCGGTGATGTAGCTTTGCTACAGCATTCACACCTTTGGAACTGGTACCAGTCCAACCACAGACCTGAATGCATTTTATATGGATTCTATGAGACAAACCAACATACAGTAGTTTATTTATTGCTTTTACCAATGAAAAAACAAAGTGTGACATGCAGATGTATTCAACTCCCTTTACTTGGAGCCTCCAAATAAAATTTGGTGAAACCAATCGTCCTCAGAAGTTATTTACAGTCATGTGTAAAAACCTAAGTCAGGACAATAAATACTTATAGATGTGTGACCTTTCTTATGTTTATCTCTATAACAAAGTGACTTATCAAGAGGTAAATACCAGAAGTTAATGTTGTTTTAATCAAACAAATGAGGACATAAATCTATCTGGAAATCTCTGGGAAGAATTGATAGCTGGTGTCCATCCAGTCTCAATGTGCGTTAGAGGTTTTTCAAAGAATTGAAAAAAATATATAAATAAAATAAAATCCCTCACTCTTGTTTCTCAGAAATAGCAACTGGAATTGGATAGAAATGTTTTCCTACAAGGTAATGATTTCAATAAGTGGGTACAAATACAAGCTTTTCTGATTTTTTTATGTGAAAGAAATCTGAAAACTATGCACAATCTTTTCTACTTCACAAATGTGTGCTTCATTGTTATTGGTTTGTTACATAAAATATTTTTGTGGTTGTAATATAGCAAAAAGCGGAAAACGACAATAGTGTTCAATCTCTTACTTTATTTCCAAGGGCTTGGTGAATGAAAGAAAATCTATATTTTTTCTTGGAAATGATTTATGATTATTTCAAGACGGGGTGAAAGTAGAAAGAATGGCAGAGGTTTCAGTTTTTCCGATTGGAATTCTCAACACAAACGGCAAAAAAAAAAAAAATTAATTAAAGGTGCAGGAGGCAGAGCTGTGTGGGTCGATGGGGGAGCCGCAAATCTGGGCTCCTCTGATGAGTTTGTTTGGTGTCCAGCTGCGCGTTTGCCTGCGACGCCTCAGATCCATTAGAAATCTGCTGGGGGTCGGGGGCTCGAGTCGGGCTGCGGGCGGCTCTGTGCCTCCGAGGCGACCGGGTGGCCCACCTCAACCTCATCTTCTCCACAGAGCCGGGGGCCGCGAGGCAATCAGGCTGCAGAGGACAGACGCCTGGAGAGCCGCAAAGCGCCACAGATACTGTCCGACCCGGTGCAGACGGCCCGGCACGCTGCGCATCCTCCTGGGTGATGCTGATTACAGGCGGGTGATGGCTTGATGGCTCTGGTGGAATTAGATGTTGGAAGTCGGTTCTCTCAGACTCAAATCAGCCTTGAAGGGCCGTCTTTTAGACTGAGCTCTAGGGTGACAGCAATCTGGTGGCAAGGTGTAATTTCAGCTGCTCTGGCATTTCTGCGGGAGTGTTCAGTGTACTGGAGCGTCGGCGACAGAGGTGGGTAAAAAAACCACAACATGGACTCAAGAAAAGACATGCAGGAGCAGCAGCTGCTGTTATTACTGTAAAAGTAGAGCTGGACAATAAATCAATAATATATATCGCAATACACACGCGATCAATATCGATAAATAATACTTCTCATAGAACTTTCAATAATTTCACTAAACTCGGATCCAAAGCTGTACGGCATTCTGGGAAATGTAGGCAGAGAGAAAGCAAGGTGAGTGGCATCAACAAACTCACTTTGATTTCCTAGCAACAGCTTATTGAGGAGCTTGTGGTTACCTAGCAACAACCTGTCGATTAACTTGCCCAGCAGCAGTTTCAGGTTTCGCCACCGTGCCTTATTGCCACGGCAACAAGTTTTGCTGGACGATAAATGGTCCCACAAGTTATTGCGATAAACAATAATATTGCTGTTTTGAGAGCATTTTCAAGCAGCATATTGGTGATGGTCTGATAACGCAAGAACACATTCTCAAAGATCAACAATCTCTGAATTCTAATGAACATTTAGAATTTTTTAAATATCCAAAATGAATAAACAAAACAACAGAAACAACAAATAAAATGAACTATGAAGTCTCAAAATTGTCCTTCAAAAGAGGGGCTGGTGGAGACCAAAACACCAGACTGAAGACTTTTATCATCCATGTTTTGGTAGAAAGAGAGAAACGAAAAAAGAAAAACATAAATCATGCAAATGAAAATGATTGACTTTGTTTATTTTGTCATGCAGTTAATTGATTTATTGCTTATTCTGACAGGCCTACGCATCACTGCTTAAAAATTAACAGCAGCCTGGATGAGAAATGTGGATAAAGCAGGTATTCAAAACAAGAAACTAATCAATGATTATTGATATCAATAGACATAAAATGCGCATACAGTGATATCGCCCAGCTCTAAGTGAAAAGTGGCCATCTAAGAAGTTATTCATGAAAAATGAAGCTCACCCAGCAGAAGAAAGGTATGAGGCATTTATTTATTTATTTGCTGGAAAGTCTATTGAAGGCTCTCCAGTATGATTTATCTTTAAATTAATTACTGGCAAGATGTTTATATGAACAGTGAAGAGATTTATTGCAACATATAACAGCTGGACATTTGCGTGTTTTTCACGTCGCTCCTCCAGGCGCCTTGGCAATGCCAAGCAATTTTATTTCATTTTATTTTTTTACTTTTTCCACTTTCGACTTTATTTGATTTATATGTTAGTCAGAGACATGCCGCATTGTTATGATATTTAAAAAGCCGATTTAGATTCAGTTCATGTTTCTTCTTCTCTTTATGGCTAGAAACTGTCTGACTAATGAAATCCTGTTAAGATGAGACGACCTATTTCCATGTTACACTGTGCGCAGCGTGAGTTGGAGCGAACCAACTCAGAGGAAAAAGAAGGTTTTATTTCTATTCTTTACTATATTAGTTTTTTAAAAGGCCTGAGAATCATGCTAAACGTTCAACGTTTGACTGACTGCAGGGAGTTATCAGGTGTTTTGGGGCATTAAAAAATTGAGAAACAATTTAAAAATGGGGTAAAAGTTTAAAGGGAAAGAAGGACATAGGAAGTGCCAGTTATCTTAAACAATTAATAGAAATAGTTTTAGCCAAAGTTGGCAAAACAACTTATTTCGCTTTTATTTTCAAACTGGGCATAAATAACTTTTTTTCTGTAATGAGCTAAACCATTATTGGGAAACTCTTTTTTCTATTTACTTAGATTATCTTTGTGCAAACATAGTTTAACATATTTAATGCTACAAAAATATAAAGATATGACTGGGGCTTCATATTTCTGTATGTTCACATATTGGCTCTTGAATGTGTTTGTGGTTGGCTCCAACAATCATTCAAGTCCAATGAAAGTGTTTTGTTGTTACAAAGAACATAAGCTAGCTGTTATTCTTTTATCTTATTTTGGTGAATTACACGGTCAAGACTGTTAAACTGTAAAAGTAAAACAACATTGCAATACTTAGAATTGGAAAATACATAAATCAACACAAACTTAAATCACAGATTTAAACCTTTAAAGTAATCCATGTAAGAATACGACCACCAAAGTTATGCTTTTTTTGAACTAACAAATTACTGAGCATATAGTTCACCCCTTGAATAGGTTACAGTACATAACACATTAGCATTAAACCATTCTGTGCAATAAAGAGCTAGAACAGTGCTAATTAGATGCTAATGTCTTAAATAAACCATGAAAACCACTAGCAGTTTCATTAGCTTAAAGCTAATCTGCCCATATTTGGTTATAGCTTATTACCAAACATTCAAAAATCAACTCACCGTGTTGGGCAATGTTAAAGAAGATAAGTGAGAAGTCTTTTTAAGGTTAATTTAGATTCCTTGCTTCATCTGACGGTGGCATAAACTACTTCTGGTTTGCCAATAAGTCACTTGAACCAATGTACACAAACTATGGAGCCCCCTAGTGGGTCAGAAGGACAGTTGTGAAATAAGATCCCTAGATCAATTTTTGTTAGATTGCAGAAAGATAAATCATCAAATCATAGCGATCAGATTTTACTAGACAATACTGTAATTTAATGTAGCCTTTATCAGTCTTAACACAACTGCAACACATATGATTCCAAACAACGTGGTAAAACAAAACAAGAGCAATAATAGGTCATTTATTGTATTGTTTTGTAATTCATCGGGATCAATTTATTACCGTGATAAACATTTTCATGTCGTCACAATAAATTCCTGTTAAAGTTGTTTAACCCTGTTCTCCCTCTCAAAAACTGTCCATATTGTTGGATTGTTATTATTTTCTCCACTGTTTTGAAAATGTGAAAATATGATTAAACGAGTTTAATGTGTGCAGTTTAGAGATGCAAATCACACGTCTTTATGTGACTGATGTCCTACAGAGAGGTTTTAAAAATGTTTTTCAAGATGAGCATTTGTGTTTGTGGGGTTGTGATTGCTGTGCCAAGCAGACACAGAAATACAGTTACCTAAAAAAATAACTACATATTTATCATAGATTATCACAATAGTACCACAAACTCTATATCACCCACTCCTAAGCAATTATACAATATAAATTGTGAGCATGCTAAAAACAAGAATGTATGACAATAAAACCTACATAATATGACAAAAAAAACAAACAACAACTACTGAGGTACATATCTCTTATTGTCCAAATTTGTGAGAAAAAAACTAAAACTGTTTACTGCATTAAAGCATCACTTACACTCAGGCAATCGCAACACTCCAGCAGAGCATTCTCAGATCAGCTGGATTTGTTGACATCCAAGCCGATTTCCAGCATCCCCTTTCATCCACCACTTACTGGCAAGGCCAGAGCCTAAAGCCAGATTTTCTTGGGCTGTCCTTGAGCCATCACAGGGACCAATTGACAAGCGGGGAGGATATGTGCTGGGGTGGGAGAATGGGGTGGGGAGCCAGTCAGTGCCACCTGCTGAGCAGAGGAGACAGAAAACATTTTTATTTGAGAGTAGCAGATTTACTGGGAGTTCTCTTGCGTGTGTTGTGAGCTGGTAAAATGACCAGGTCCTGACAAGACTTCAATTCACGGGTCACAAAACATGTCAGGGTAATGGCAGAAAGGTTGAGAAGCACACTTAGCTTGACAGGTTCCTTTTAATGCTGGCTGCCTCCAAGCTGTGATCCACGTGACGCGGCACACATACAGATTAACTCAGAGCTCACTTGGTTTGCATGTCGATTTCCTCTGTAATGTCAATCTGTGGCGGCGATGGAATTGGTGTTCTTGCATTGAGGTGAAACTGGGAATTTAGTCCTTTGTACTTCCACAGTTAGTCAGATTAAGAAATATATACAAAACCTTCTTTTAAAAGTGATTTTTAAATTTTTGTTTTTACTGTCTTGCAAAAGTATACCCACTGATTATTTTTAGTTTGTCACAACCACAAACATGAGTGTTTTATTGGGATTCTATTGTATGTGAAACACACAAAGTGAAGGATAACTATTCAGTGACTTGAAAGCCATAACAGAATGTTCATAGTTAGTTTTACTACCTTGTGCTAATTGCTACAAGTCTTTTGGGGTATATTGTGTAGAAATTTTGCCTATTATTCTATCAAAAAAAATCTCAATTTCTGTGAACATCTATTTTCAAGTCTTCATAGAGAATTATAAGTGGATTGTGGCCTGATCTTTGGACCAGTCTAATACACAAGTAGCTTCTGTGCTGATTAGATACATTTCCACAGAATAATACGGATGTCACCAAGAACTATTGAAGAAAGCGACACAAAAAAACTAATGTTCACTAAAAGACCTCTGAGGCCTTCACAGAACATCTGAGTCCATGAAGCAGCTGATTCCAGACAGTTGAACTGGATTTTATTGAGGGGTTCAGACAGAACGTGTTTATAGAAGCTCGATACTGAGCGTCAAAATTGCTCTTGATGAGAAAATGGGCAAAGTGTGAAAAGATGTGCGGTGGGAGGAAAACATCTTGACTTTTGGTTGTTTTCTTTTGTCTGTCTACTTGTACAATGCTAGATGAAATTGAGAGACTGGCTTGGCTTTGTTTACTGAAAACAAGAGAACGTGGTGATCAGGCTCTTTGCACCATCTCGACTCACCAGATAAGTCAGAAGCGTTTGGTGAGTTGACGAGGGTCACTTTCATCACTTTTGTGGTCTAGCCCAATTTGACGACCTGTTGACCAGCATTGGTCCCCGCATCTCCCTCCAGAACATCAACTAAGTCGCATAGCAGAGTCTCTCTGATTGGTTGATGCTCTCGTCATTCAGAAAAAGATTGCTTGATGGAAGCGATTGGACCTGATCCTACACAATCGCTAACATTTGTCTGTGACCTTTGTATGCCAGATCTACCGTGAAAGAAGTTATGGCTACAAGAAACTTCATGCATTATAAAGAACCGTCTCCCCAGTGATTAGAGAGAAACGCGGAGCCAACCGACACCTTTACCAAAATGAAATGTCTTAAACTTCCCTTTACTCTGACTCGAAATACTTGTAAGCCTGGCCAACATGGTCTGAATGGCTTCATTCACATCCTCCGCTGCCATTGCCAAACTACAATCACAGGCAGACTGCAGTTCTAAAACACATCGTCATCATTGCTTCCAGCTCCTCTATGCTCTGACTGGCCCAGTTGAAATGCAACCAGAGAAATTGAGCTCAGTGTGAGAAATCCCTGCTAGAGAACTGCAGGGAGACGAGAATCGAGGAAGTCAACGGCCAAGCTATGCATTGTCCAGACGCTTCACACGTAGGTACTACTTTCTGTTGTTGTAACACTTTCAATTAAAATTTAACAAATTTAGGTATTTAGTTGTAATTTAACAAAACGTGGAAGAGAGATATTACAAGAAGACCCTGTAGTCCTGAAAAATCACTTGATCAGTTCTCCATGTGGTCTAACCAGCCTGGGCAGATTGTAAATGCCTGCTTGATTGTGACTCTTTAAGAGGTGACTTCTTCACTGGTGCTTGAAAGACTCGCTGCCCCTGAGTAACAAATGATTACCTCTGAATGAATCCCCAAAGTCTCGCCGCTAATGCAAAACAATAGGTAGTCGGAACGGGGAGGCTGCGCTTTGCTTCAAGATCTAGGTTGCTTTTTTTTTTGCACCCGGCATCATTTTTTGCTTCACTGATCTATCACTAAACAACAGCTGCTGAGCAGAAGCTAAAGAGACGCACTGCAGGGAGGATGAAGCAATGTGGGAGAGGGAGAGACATGGAGATAGCAACAGAGAGGCAGAAAAGGCATCTAAAATTGGAGACAGAGGAGTTTTAAGAGGCGAGGTCACCGGTGATAGCCTGAAGCTCTTAGGCAGTGGTGGCCCACTGAGAAGAGGAGTGAGAAGAGGGATCCTGGCAGCTCTGGCGCTCTCATGACGGATAACAAGTCACCTGAAATGGCTTCCTGGGTGGCAGCCATTAGACAGACAATTTGCAATCATCCTCGGCCCAATTTCTCTCACCTCCTCCCCCCTCCTGTCCCTTTCTCTCTCTCTTACTTTTTCTCATATTACTCAGCTTCTCGCTCTGGTGCCCCATAGACCTTGGCAGCTTGAGTGACAGGGACTTAACTAGTCTAGTCACACAAACGTGGGAGAGGAAATGAGGAAAGGAGAGGTGGTGGTGGCGGTGCTGGGTGGGTGGGGGAATTTCATTCATCTTGCAAATACCAAATAACCTCTGCCGCCTGGGCCCCATTTACATATTCCTTCTGCATCCTGTGTCGGCCAGGTGCACGGCCCTGTTCCCAGTTCATCCCAGTCGGTCCGCGCCAGCGCCGCCTGACAGCACAGAGTCACAAAGCAGAGGGGGAACTACAATAGAGGCTGTGAGGGCAAAAAAGAGAGACCGGCACGTTGTATTACAACAAAAACAAGATGCAAAATGACACAGAAGTAGCGGTGCATCGGATCTTTGACACTGGGAATCCCACAGTATCCTCAACGTCTACAGTGGATGCTAGGGCTGTCAGTGTTAGCATATTAATGCATGCGATTAGTCAGAAAACGTACATATTACATAATGCAGGTTGATCAAATCTTCTATTTTGACATAAAAGAGTCTCTCCTTGCGCCAGTCCCTCAGCTAGATGAGAACAAGCGACTGTCGCCTCAACGCTCAGGAAATGAATGGAGAGGGACGGTTCTAAATTAACAAAAGGAAATGACTTTCTTTAAACCTTCCTGGAAAAAACCCTGGAAAACTGAGAATCTGCAGCCATGTTTAGTTTAAGACAATAATATATATATATATTAAATGTGCATACTGACAGGCTTTGATATGGGTTATATGTGCAGTTGTCCAGAGCGGCTTCAGGTGCCCAAGAACTAGAAAATAAACATTATGTTATCAGTCAGTGAACAGGTTTACTACTACATGTATGCATGTGTGTAGTTGCTGAGACTACACTCTCTGCTTTCTGCTACAAAAAGAAACTGTTTGCATTTTAATTGGTTGGCGTGTGGCAGAAGGAGGGGCTTGAGCAAAAACCACAACTGTGAGCATATTTATATGTCAAGCTTATGAAGTAAGCCATAGTGATTAATTGTGATTGATCACAGCGCTAGAGTTTGAATAATTTGATTAAATCTGGTTCATTCTCTTGATGGTCAGTTGATCTTAGAGTTTGGAGAAAAAAATCTAACTAGACAGGAACATCAAGGGATGCAGTCCAAAAAAACCCACCTCATCCTAGCTACAAAACTTTTTCTCAAAAAAAAAGAAAACAAGTTAATTTCCAAAACTGGCATGATTCTAATTTACTTTAGAAATATCAAGTTATGCAAATACATAGTCAATGGAAATGCATCTGCTGAGACTGCAGCTCTAAATACACTTACCTTAAAATATGTGAATTATATCTATAATGAACAAGCATAAATATCTTATTGCAGTCAAATTTCAACACGCAAATAAACACATCCTTAGTTCTGAATCCTCACATCCACACTATTCAAATTATCACCATCCAGGGCGGGGCGATAATGTGCAGCTCAGCTGTAAAAGTACAGGGACTGCTATGTCAAGGGAACCTGAGTGCGTGTGTGTGTGTGTGTGTGCGTGGGTGTGTGTGTGTGTGTGTGTGTGTGTGTGTGTGTGTGTGTGTAGGACACTTCCAGTGCAGAGCACACACATCGGCGGGACACGAAGCGGAAAGATCACCTGTCCAACTCATCAGTGCATTTTTATTGGTGTGTTATGACCATGTGCTTTCAGGGGCTGTTGGCGCCACACACACACACACACACACACACACACACACGCACACACACACACACACACACACACCCAAATGTAGCCATCCCAACTGTACTGAAAAAATTGCATGCAGAATGGAATTCAGCCAGTTTTTTAAGATTACAGACAGGTTTTTTTTTTGTTATTAAATGCCACCTATTTAATATTAAGTCAAACTCAAAATTACATTTCCAGGTAAAGGGTTAAACATACTTGAACATGAAGGTCAAAGCAATGCTGCTGCTTTTTTGATTACACGTAGATAAAAGGAAGGCGTGCAATAAGCAAAATCATTTGACATACCTGTCAAAAATAATCATTTATACACAGTTTTTGTTTCCAATTGATTCAATCTGAGGTGCTTTGAATTATACCCATTCATATGTCTAGTTATTTATTCAGCTTCCTGCTTGCTTTTTTTTTTTTTTTTTTTTTTTATGAAACACAATTTCTTATAAAACATTTTTAATAAGCAACAAAAGTTTTTGTAATTAAAAACCAGAAATGAAAAAGAAATTATTTATATTA
>CAEFZX010014968.1:0-41746 GCA_903066825.1 Alfaro cultratus
TATATATATATATATATCAGCTTGCTGCTCTTTGTTCTTAATTTATATTAATAACTGTTGAATATAAGTAGTCTTCCCATGTTTCTTTCAATTTCTGTTGATTCTGGTTTTCAGCGACATGTTTAATTTGGCAATGCATTAAAACCAGGTTTTAATTCGTTTACTTATGTTGTTTTGTTTGCTTTATTAATTCAGGGGTTGCTGTTTCTTAAACAGATGTTCTTCTTTTTAGTGTATTAAGTAATTAGCATACATCAGACAAGGTCAAAAAAGTATTTTTGGCAGCAAGTAGTACCATCAATTTTTCAAGAATATTTTACTTGTTAAAAATGTTCATAGTTGCCACACGTAGAAGTCAAAGCTAAATGGGAAAATTTCAACAATCGTGAGAATTTTAAAACTTTTTCTTCAAATTTAGATTTTTATGTAAGAGCATGAAGGATAAATTGTATCCAAGCGCAGATGTGTTTAACTGGGTGTCCAGTTCGGTCTGACTGAGGCTTTCCATGCTATTAAAAGCAAGCAAGTCAAGATGTTTAAACAAGAACCTGGAGCCTCTGTTTGTGAGCAAAAGTAGCTTTTACTGGCTTCTCAACACCAGTGAGTGGGTGGAGCATGTTAGACAGACTAAAATGTCTTTCAGCAGTGGATGTGGTTGACAGGCTGCTGTTTACTTAATTATTAGCTGGTAGAGATGTTAACAGGGGTATTGATGATCCTTAATTGACCATATGGCTGTTTGTTTGTCAAACTGGAAATTGGCCAAAGAGCACACTGATAGGACCTTCACATGCACTCACGTGTTGTGCAAAGAAACTTGAGCGTACACGCACACACCCACGCCTGCACACTCCACATATAATTTGCAGTTCTCCTAATGCTTTACCACAAGGCATCAGCTTGTCTCAGAACATTAATACCATTATACTGCACAGATTTTCTTGCTGACCTTGCTGCTCGCTAATTTGGATGTGCTTATGTGTTGTCCGTCGTGCATGAAAGAGTTTCTTCCACAGTCCATGGTTGCCGCCACCTGCTTGTTCAAGATTCACCCTGCAGGTGTTGTTAGCCTGTGAAAAGCCAATTAGGTCTGCCTTTAATCAGATGCAACTTAACACTCTTTTTATTGTCCTCACTTCATTAATGTAGTCACACTTTTTAACTGCAGGTCACACTTTTTTAATCCTTAGTCCTTTTTCTTTACTTAGACTACTAAAAAGGACTCAGGGCGGAGGAGCCCTGGCATCCCAGTCGTCTGCGGGTTGTTGTTTTTTTTTTTTGAGAGAGAGAGCCTTATACATTATTGAGAGATACATGCAGGAGTTAGCTCACGCACCAGGACCAACCTTTTTTTCTGCTTTAATCATGGAGGTTTTTTTTTCCCTCCCAGTTTTGCGTTTGTCAACAAGGTGCTTTAGAAAAACTCTCAGCCAGCCTCGAGGACCGAAGGTGGAGATCAATTGATGCTGTTCAATCTGGTGCAAACAGATTGCTGAGGTCTGTAAGATGCATGCTGGTGCTGTTCTGCTGAGCCCAGACAACGTCGATGTAGCAGATCTTATGATCCATCCAATCTAATCACGCTGATTTTAGAGTATTTACTAAAATTATTTCTGCAAATTACGAGATGTTGTCGATAAGTCTTGTTCAGGATTTAGATTGCGCCACAGTTTTTTTGTTTTGTTTGTTTATTCTTGACATTTTAATACAGTACCAGGGATATTTAAATTTATCTATGTAAGATTAAATATTTGCTTAAGCATTTATCATTTCTTTTGAAAACTTGTTTACCAATCTTATGTCAGCCAACTCCTGATTGGTGTTCCAGCTAATGTGGGTTTAGCTCAGTGGAAAGTTTTTTTTGTCATGAAATGCAATTCAGAAAATTTTAGTTGGAATTTAAACGTCTGTGCTTCTTTTTTTGTTTGTTTGTTTTTGTTACTTTTTTTGGAGGTTCTTCTAGCAGCAGATGATCTAGTTTGAACTGGAGCTGGTAATCTTGGAAACCCTTTCACATTAGGGCTCCTCAATTATGAGAAAATATATATGTATATTTTGGTTAATATTAAATTGTTTTGCCGTTTTGTCATCTAGCTATATATGTCATATAGATTGAATTTGTTTCACTTACAGAGCTACATGTATTTTCTCTTTTTGCACATTTCTAAAAAATATTTTCTAAATGCTATTATCCTCAGTGTAATGTTTTTGTGACCTACTGTCGTACGGTTTATTTTAACTTCGCAAAAAAAGGAGGGAACCAGTGTTTGGGTAATCATTTCTATTGAAGTGACTCTTCTTGGCAACAAATTTCATGCTGATAGAAAATCCTGTATTTTCCTTTCCTTCAATGGTGGAAAGGAAAATACATTTGTGCATTAGGAATCATATTTGTATGACGAGCCATTGTATATATAAAAAGAGGAGGACATTTTGATATTAATTTCACCTATTTTCAAGAAAAGAAACTTGGAAAATCTTTGATGTCAAAAAGACATACATGTGCATAAACAAAATGACCATTTCCCATGGTTATAAGCATAAATTATGATTTAAAAACTTGAATATTTCCTGATAATTTCAAAGTTAGTCATTTGTGAAATAAAGCAAAAAAAAAAAGTAATTTGTGGCAAAAAAAAAAAGAAGCCACATTTCCTCTAAGACTGAGGTGTGAAAAATATGAGATGGACATCTGGATATATTTTGAAGTATAAATGGTCCAGGCTCTTTTCCTCCGTCAGAAGACAGCATTTGAGACGCAACGCAGACATGTTCCAGATTTTTCCTCACTGCTAGACATATATTCTGGATCCTGTTTGAGGTGTTGTGTTGTTTTTTTTTTCTTCCATATTTCAGCATTTATTCCATGGCCACCCTGGAAATGCTGGACGTTTCAAAATAAGAGCACATGAACATAGCTTAACTCCTCCACTTACAAGTGAAAGCGAGTTGTGCTGTGCCGATGCGGGGGAAACAAATTCTGTCAGGGATAACTACCTGGGGACGACACCGGCCAAAATGGAATTGGATGTTAAATCATGTTGCTCGGTTTCATTAGCAAACCTTAGCATATCATCTCGGAGTTCTCCAATATTCTCCATATTGCCCACTAAACAATTTGCGCCTCTGACTTTGTGAACCCAGTTGATTCATGATATGACGCTAGTTATACCAAACAGGGCTCAGGAGGGGGAACACTTTGCTATGACTGGTCATTAAGGTTGGAGGAGACATAGAAGAGGGTTTGTGTGAAACAGATGGGAACGCACTCTGCCAAGCGCAGCACTACGATATCCGCTCCTCGGAGACGACTTCACCCCCTTGTTTGAAAATGAGAGCATCAAATATAAAAGGTATAAAGAGCCTAAAATAAAAAGAGTTTAAAAAAATCAAAAGTTCATGGAATATGTAAACAAGTTTTGCAAAAAAGTCTAACAAAAGAAAAACCCATTTTGAAATGAATACATAGATAATAAAATAGATACACAAAAGAATCCTGTCTGAATAAACTGTTGTTGACAAAAAAGCTCCATACTAAAACATTATTTTTATAAATTTGTTTTTATTTCATGATTAAATTTTTGATTACAAAAATGTAATCAAAAAATTACATTTTTGATGGCTTGCTTATTGATTAGTTATTAACAACAGTTTTCATCTATTTATTTAAGTTTGAATGAAATGACTCTCCATAGTCTATAAAAGTCTCTTACTTTTGTCAATGAAAACCCAGATTTATTAGATCACATTTGCATATCGTAGACTGCAACAAAATAGTGTGTTTTCATGGTTTTGATTTTGTGAAACACAAAGTGTAATATGGCAAAAATAATTGTAACAATAACTGCTTTGCTGTTGATTAAAGTGTTTTGTGATTTTTGGAAACCAAAGACAATTTGTCCAGCTCATCAATTATATTGATCAAATTGATGATATTTCATGGCACTAAATAAATGGAAAACAGCTTATTTATGCTAATTCTTGCAACAAAGTCACCTTAGTAAATGTTCATGCAGGGACATCTGCCATTCTCTGGTTCACTGGGCCAGCATAAGTTGCTTCATATGCAAACTGAACCTTTATCAAAATGTAAATGCTGCCTTCCTTTTGTCTCTATTCTTCTTTTTCCCGTTCTGTTGTCTCATCCGTAACATGACCGTGTCTGCTCTTTTACTCTTAACCTCCTTGCTCGTTGCTGTCATCCTGTTTTGTTAATATTAATGCTTTTCAACCAGTGTTTATCCAGCTCTCTCCCGCACCTCTCTCTATCTAGTCTCGATGCGTGCGGAGCGCGCATGAATCTAAAGGGGGCTGAGAGCAGGTGTGCAGCTGACTGACTATTGCTGCTGACTCTCATAACATCATATTGAAGGTTAGTGGCGAACATATGGGGTCGAGGAATACAGCTGGCCTCTAATGCTGATGGACTTCCACCAGCTCTAAATTCTGCTGTGGGTCCAGGCCAGGTGCTTGGTAGCATATTGCCTTACAGAACCAAAATTTTGAGCGTTGTACCAATGCATTTGCTCTGATTTCCAGACAAAACAGGAAAACGCACGAAATAAATCCAGGAACGATTCTTGCAGCAGCCAGATTCCGCCGCTTCTCTCTTTGGCACAGAAAGAAAATGAAGGTGGTAAATTTCTCTGACTCAGGAAAATAAATAAATAAAAAATTGGACACAGGCTTACTCTCATAATTCTTGCCCTCCCAAGAGGTGCAGCAATGACTTGAATAAGTCTGTAGGTCAAACTATTTTTTATCTTACCACTTGGCCTGGTCACTCAGCAGCTGGGTGGGAACTTTAGAGAGAAAGTTCCTGTGCGTTCATCAGGGAGACCCCTTTAGTTCTGTACAGGGATTCTTCTGTCAATACATCTCTCTTCGTTTCCCCCCAGTTCTCTTTTCCAACCTTTTCTATGTTTCTCATTTCCCTTTTTTATCCTTCTAGCCTCTCCTTTCTTGTGCAAGCACAGCACAACCTCTCTTTTTCCTGCTAAGCCCAGGAAAGGCGAGAAGAGAAAAAAAATCCAATAAGCATAAGTCTCAGCTTTGCGTTACCCTGTCGTGTCTGAGATGTTATTTAAGCGTGACACGTGGTCGATTTTTCCATTCCACCAGGATGCCCTCGCACCACTGTGCGAACATCACCTCTACCTCCCCTCCTTACCTCTACTGCAAAGTAGGTTCAATATGAACATGGCTCCTTGCTTTGGCTCCTGCCTTCCCAGATTTGGTTGGAGGAAAGGGGTAAATAGGCAAAGGGTGTGTGTGAATAATGCAAGGCGAACATTAAATGTCAAGACAAAAAATTCACTATTTCCCCCTATTGTCTTGCTGGCATTCACAGCATGTTTTATGCATTTCTTAATTAGCAGAGGAGTCTCAGAGGAGGGAAGACGAGGAAGCGGGCTGCTATTGCAAAAGCTTGCTTCTGTAAAAGAGAGGCATTTTAAGAAGCTATAGAAATGCGTTTGTAGACTACATTTTCTAGCCATTTGAAATTTAAAACGTTTATTTTTCTGTTTATTTTACATCCCGTATGCCTTAATTTATAGATATACTTTCTAGGGATGATCTGGTAACTGGCATCATGAGGTATTAAACTTTCATGAAGTTACAGTTTGAAAGTCATTACCTGTCTGGAGGAAAAGCAGAGCATAATAATAGTATTCACCTAAACTACTGTAAAAAGTTTTATTTTGATTTTTTACTGCCGCTCAGTGTGAAAGTTTTCATTAACAAACACTGCAGGCGGAATTGAGTTTAATTAAACTTTTACTTTGAGTGTCTCAAGCTCACAAAGTAACATCCAGTTCTGCTTTGCGTGGTACACTGGGAAATGATTGGTCCACAGTAAAACTAATTGAAATCGAAGGCTTTAAGGGCACAGAAGCAACATTTGCAGCCTTGGCTTGAGAGGCTCCAAAGCCTTTCATTGTCTCTTTTTAGCAATATGTTTGTTAAGCCAGCTAAACCACACTTCCAAAGATGATTTTAAGAGTTTCTCTTACTGTCTGGGACAGCAAAACCAGGATTGAAGTTTTTTTTTGCATTTTCAAACGAAAATCTCACAATAACAGAGCAGGGACTTTTTAGTGGATGCACTAGATTAAAACTAGTTCGTGTGAATTATCTGGTTTCCAGAATATATGTCCGTTTATCCTAAAAAAGGGGGAAAAAAAAGTTCTTGAAAGGCTCAACGATCAGCACATGTCTCAAAGTACTTCACTATGTACTTCAGTGTGTTGGATGAATGTATTGGATCAAACAAAGCTTAGTTAAGCTTCTTTAGTTAACAGAAGCTTAACTAAAGCTTCTGCTAGCTTTAGCTAAAGGGACGAATGGTAAACACTAATTGAACCACTTTGTTACATTTATGTATGTTATGGACTAGGAAAAGCAAGGAAGCCATAGTATATCATAGTAAGTATATTCAAACCTTGACACATTTTATTGTTAGAAAAACAATAAAATGTTTATTATTTCTCAAAGGCTAAAGCTCAAATTTCCTCGTCTTGTTCTAATGAATCCAAAATTGTTTACTGTCTTGTGAGATGGATGTACTGTTACAACTATCAGCGATCTGAAGAAATGTCATTTTAATGGTGGAGATAAACTTCTGCATTTTAGTGCTTCATTCAACTTCATATAATGTAGTTAGGAGACTTATATTAGGGCAGTTGGTCATATATTGGTATGTTCTTTACAAGAAACATAACCAGCTGGAAAATGCAGAATGTGTTCTAAAGTGGTGCCTTTTTTTAAGAACTTAATGTATATAAAAAAAAATAAGCTTGTTGAAGATACAAATTGTATTTGAGTATTTTTTCAAGACAGAACTTATTTGCTCATTCATTCAGAATATGATTTTACATGCAAAGAAGTCCTTATCAGAATTAAGGGTGTTATTTATAGCTGAATTTCTCTGCAAATGATTGTTGCCTGTGACAACATTCATCAGAATGAGACATTGCATAAGCAAAGCTGGTACGCTTTTAATTTGCACCAGTTTTACCTCTGTGCAGCACAACACATACAACAGCATCAAAATCCCTCTTCATCAAGGTTGGATCTGGCTTTTAGTTGCATAAATACGTATATCCGTTTTAGATGACTTCCCTAATTACCTTTTTAAACCGGAGTAAGCTCACAATTCATTTGGCGAAAATTAAAAATGCACCTCTCTGAATAGCATTTTTCTTTTCTTTTTTTCTTTTTTTTCACGTCTGAGCCTGCATTTATCCACCTGAAATTAATTCCCTAATTTGTTTGTAAGATACACAGGGAATACTGGAGATCCCAATCCACTTAAAGCATCTTGTCTGCTACTTTACATTTCTGTTCTGAAATGCTGATTTGTCCCCAAAGAGTCCTCCCTGCAATCCTGCTAGTCATTAACATTGAAATGAAGAACGAGTCTCGGCTTTTCATGAGGGGTCTGTACAATTCTGTAAGGCGTTCCTGCAGTGTGTGTGCATGCGTGGGCGTGTGTGTGTGTGTTTGCTTTGGCTGTCTAATGAAACCAAGATTAGAAGGAGGGGAAATTTCATGTTCAATGCTGAGAATTCCCACTCAAACCATGGTGTGGCTTGCGCTGCTAACACTTACTGATACGTGTCGAGGCGTTTGATGACATGCTTGTCCAAACACACAAATCAAAAAGCTGAAAGCTGCCTGGCATGCCACAGTGGTGCAATCTCAAACACTCATCCCTCTGTGTATTACAAATTCTACTCAGTCTATTTTCTTTTTTTTTTTGTTAGCTTTCAAAACCTTTTGATGAAGTAATTTCATGTTGATCCTGTTGAGGGCTCCACAGTTGTTCTGGCCTTGATTTTAGCAGATATGTGATTTTTATACGTAGACAATATTTTACTATTTCTTTTATAGTAGCTTCTATAATAGCTTTTGTATAATACAAACACGTGCTGGATTCTCAGGTTTCCTCTGGTTGACATGTGTGATGTAGAGTGTGAAACTGACAGTGCATCTTATTTATATAAAAGGTTTTTGTTCATATCGGTACACGCTCAAACTTTTGTTTGTGCATATTACCTATAAAAGAAATTCAAAAACTTGGCTTATAAAGAGCAATGTATCCGTGGCATGTAAAACTGTGGGACTCTTTAAATTATATTGTTTGACACTGTAGGCATATTCACAATGTTTATTTTGATAGTGAACACTATCTTTAGGTGTAGTTCCCATTATGTAACATTTACATGCATTGATCATATTGTGGCAGCCTTTTGTTCTTCCCACCTCACTTGTTTAGTGAAGTGCCTTTTTTTTTTATTTTTTTTTTTACATATTTCAGTTGTCAGGGTTTTTGATTAATTAAATCTTTATTACTTTCACAAATAAGCCAGTCCCATGACAGCTCCAAATATGGTACATTCTGCAAATCAGAATAAATTTAACTGTCAAGGACTTATACGCTTCCAGAGCACTTTGTGCACTATTAACTAAGTAATTAAATGTCCTGATAGAAAACTGTTGTGTACAGCTTCCAAGCACTTATTTAAGATTGAATATTTGTCTGGCAATGTACCACACAACAGATGATTTGTCACAAAATATCTGAAAAACGCAATGTGTTCTGAGTACAGTTTTTCTTTTGTGGTTCGTTTTTTAAAAAAATTATTTTTCAGAAGTCAGAATGAGTTTTCTGTTGACAATGCAGCAAGAACGCCCACTGATGATTCAAGTTGGATCTTTAGAACCTTTTACTCTGTCAGGTGGATTGCAATGAAAGCTACACCTGTATACTAACTATTATCACTTGCGATGATTTTTCTTTCACTAAACCAGTGGCAAACATAGTTCAATAAAATTTCCCCTTATGGACATGTTTCTTTTGTGTTTGACAAATAATTTTATTTTTTTTCAATTTGTAACCCGCCACGTCTTGCATCACTCCCACATTTGAACTACCACTTCTGTTTTTTCTTTACATACATATATATATACACACAAATGTTTACAATATCATTAAATGGCAATGTTCTTTCCTGCTTTGATTATGTTGGAAATTTGTTTTATCCATCAGCTAATCAGAAATTCTATTTTACTGAGAAAATAATTTTTTACTTCAACTGATGCCTTTTTGAAGAACTGTCAAGCCCTTACATGTTCATTTCATGAGAATGTTATAAGGGTGTCTTAATCATGTTGAAATTATGTTCTGTAATTTCAAAGCTATTGATCAAAGTGATCTGAGATTATTTTTGCATCTCCTGCTTCCCACTGCTTCGTTACATACCTAAAGATACAGCAATCATTAAAGCAGTTTTGACAGTCTGTTTCGCCTAAACTTTGAAAATTGACCATATTTCCGTTCTTGTTTTTTTTTTGTTTGTCTTTTTTTTACAGATTTTATTTGGCACTAGAGGCCTTTGACAGTCACCAAATCTTGTGGTTTGTTTACATTATTAGGGGTGTTTTTTTATGCTAATGGACTAATTACTTCTGTCACAGTTTTGTGTTGACTTATTCAGTAATTTCTAATTTGTCTGTGCAGTTCATGGCAAAGTGTTTCCACGCCTCTTTACTGAAAATTAAAGATTCCTATACACAGTGAACATGTTTCTGCACGGTTACTGTGAAGTTAAAATGTTTTTGTTTTTTTTCCCGTCTTTTTCAGGCCTGCAAGAGGTGACTGTCAGAAGAAATGCCGGTCCCAGGTGCCCTAGTACATCATCACCGGGACCATGGCAACTCCTTGGCCAATGACAAAAAAGAGGTGCTTCCATGGCTTCGCCAGCCTTGCTAGATGGTCAGCGTCCTCCTTGATGCTCCTATGGTTGCCTTTGGTGTTGCTATGGCTGCCGGGGCCTGCCCAAGCTGAACAACTGGCCAGCGGGGGACAGAGTGGAAAGGCGCTTCATGGTTCCCTGTCATCACCAGCATCGTCGTCTTCGTCATCCTCCTCCACCTCCTCGTCCCCGTCCAGCTCCTCAGCATGGGGCTTCAACACACGGCAGAGTGGGGGGCAGCTGGACTGGCTGCTGTCAGAGAAAGGACCTTTTCACAAATGCCCGGAGTACACGGAGTTCAGAGAGAGGTTCCAGCAGGGGTTTTCTACAAGATACAAGATTTACAGGTGAGAGGGGGTGTTCATATGTGTGGCAGATGAAAAGAGAATGCACTTAAGATTTGAAAGATCAAAAGGTGGAGCAGAGAGTGGCACTCTGCCTTAAACCTAAGTGTGGGGTTTTGTGTCTCCCTGTTCCTTCAAAGAGCTGCTTACCCACCATTTTGACTTGTGATCTCTTGACATGAAAGACGTCCACTATGAACCTCTTGTCACAAGACGTATATGTTTGAGTTTAAGGTATAGATTCGTCTGAAGTTTTGTTTGGGATCAAAGCATCTGAGGGAGGTAAAGCCAAAAAAAAAAAAAAAAAAAGTTAACGTTAAAGATAAAGAGCATAGAAACCTTTATTTCTCCTTTAAGCTTACTGGACGTTGTTAAAAACATCTATAGATTTTTTTAAAAAAATCCATTTCGGTGTTACTCATTGTGATTGTTCAAAATATTTTTTTTAATCGATTGGTAACAGCTTTAGGATGTTTTGTGTGCTAACTGAGAGCAGCTCACTGTGTGGGTCGCCTTTCACCTTCCATATTCAAACCAAAACCAGAGTAAATGAGGTTAACGCAGCTGAATATTAGCTGTAGTTGTTAAATCTGCTACAACTGTCTTTAAGTTGAAATCTTTTAGAATATATACTTGAATTTTATTGCTTCTTTTTACTTGTATTTTTTCTCCCATACACTTGTGGATTCTTGACACTTTTAATCAAAACACATGATCTGAAAAGGTCCTTCGAGTTGCTTTTATTTCACAAATGTATCGGAGTCAAACAGAGTTTCTATAAGCATGTGCTTGACACTCCACACCTGCAGACATTTTATTAAGTTTATCCTGTCTAATATATTAAACACAATCAAGTTTACATGTTTCTTTTTCATGACACAAACTGATGGTTTGGACTTTGCAAGGGAGCACCGGCATGTAATATTCAAAAGTGGATGAAAGATATTTTTTTTTTATGTTTATGGAAAAAAAAAATAACCTGACTGGTCTTGGTATCTTTCAATGTTTGCAGCATGGCAAGGAAATATCACTGGAGATGTTTTCTATAAGGCACAGTGAAGAAAACTCTATTGTGAGCTTTCATGGAGTTTCAGTTCTTCAGCTGTGGAATAATGTCTTGGTGTTTCAAACAAATAAAACAGAACTTCAAATCGTATAGCAAATAGAGGACTTTCTCCAGGAGAATAACAGAATAGTGAACTTCCCTCATTTATTGTTGAGTATGTATTTTTTTTTCCCGGTCAAAAATGTCATAAAATACTTTTTTTCATGATTTCTGAGGAGTCAAATGGTGAGGCCCCTCCCTGTGAAGAGGTCTGTAGAAAAGGGTGTCAAACGTCCCTCCAGAAAATTATGTGACAAATTTAAACATTGCTATTGCTCTTCTTAGGGTTTCATCTGTCTTTCAGTGCACTACATTGTAAAATTGGAGGTACTGTATGTGTCTGAAAGGGCTTCAAGTGATTTGTTGCCAAATGGCAACATTATACCATAGAGGGTTAACATTACCAGTTGTAAACAGGAAGCTCTGTGAGTATTCTCTGGAGAATGTATACCTTTATTCCACACATAGCCTCTTTGCAAGGTGCTAAAAGTGGCTTCAGGTCAAATTCAAATCGGCATCCAATTTGGCCCCAAATTGACATCCTGTGGCAGCCACCTGCCTTACTGGAAAGATTTGAGTATGAAATTACCAAAACTGCCAAACTGGCCAAAAAAGGGCCTAAAAAACAGAAAATTCAAAAGGTGTGAAATGACCAGCAGCCCATAAATTCAGTGAAGCAGAGGTGAGGCTGATTGGAAAGAACCCCCTCCGGATGCCATTAAGTGCGCCCACCTTCAGGACTCTACATGTGAGTTTCATGAGAGTGTCATAAGTGTAAATGTCTAAATCATGTCGAAATCGTGTTCTGTGATTTCATGAACATGATTTAAATGTTCAGACTCTTTTTTTTTTTTTTTTTTCACCTCCTGCCTCCCGCTGCCCTCAGCAGCACTCTTGCTTCCAGCACTGTAGGGTTATAACTTTGCATACAGCTTTTTTAAATTTATTTATTTATATTTTTTTTTTATTTTGACTACATTGTTACCGTGATTTAGAATTTGGTTTGATGTGTAGCAAGGTTTCCTTTCACTTACAATTTACTTCTGGTAGTTTCGTTGTTTTCCAGCAATTGTTGTTGAATTTTATCCTCTTGATTTTTATTATACAAATATGTACAGAAATGATCCTAGTATGTGGAAAAAGAAAACAAAAAAAAACATTCTTTTCACAATTTCTGGCTGGACGTAGCTAAAGGCAGTGAAAATGGAAGCACATTAACTTGCACTTCCACCCACATGGGTTCACTCTCACACCATATGCAGCCAAAAACATCAGATCTTTCACTAATGTCTTCAGTCATTGGGTATGAGCCAAGTATTATTGAGCTGTCTGTCAGGACAGTTTTGTCTTACAATTAAACACAATGCATTTGTGAGACGTCATCTCACTTTAAGGGACAGAAAGAGGGGGAAAAAAAGAAGAAAAAGCTAAATTCATGTGCAGTCCCACACAAAGCTTGACACCTGACCAACCTGTTCTCAGCCACCTGCAGGGGAGTCTGCTTCCCACTAAGAAAATGTCACATAGCAGGTTTTAAAATTAAATATTTTTTGTTTATTTTAAGGTTATTTAGTGCTTTTGCTACCATGTGTCTAATCAATATTAGATCACATAAGACAAGAGGCCAGCATCAAAAACTGATGCCGATTACTGATATTTATTGCAAATAGGCAAAAAAAACAAAAACATAAAAAAATGTTTAATTATTCCAGTTTTTCAAGAAAAAAATTTATAAATTTTATAAATATATTATTTATTTTTTACAAATATATATATAGATGTTATACATATATATGTATTTTAGCCACATCTTAATTACCACTAAATAGGAGAAAGGAGACGCTGCTGTTTTCAATTCGGTCTCTGTATTGATTTCCACTGGTGGTTTTATTTGGTTGCAAAAATGGTTGCTCATTTGGGTCAAGAATACCATCCAGAAAATGTGAGTTTTTTTTGATGAGCCTTATAGGGGGGATAGTTTTCCGAAAGGAATGGATTCTGTGCTTAGCAAGGAGCTTTTGTGTCTTGAGGCTGAGAGCTGGGTCTTTTCTAAATGATGCAGTGGAGTCCCGGGTCAGGTCCAGAGATAATGGCCCCGTCACCATTATCATTATTCTGAAAATGGTAGCGGATGTGAATGATGCTCACTCTGTTTGCTGAGGCTGCAATTTGAATTTTTTATTTCCTCAATTTAAAGTAAATTATATTGAGATTTATTTTTTTCCTTTTGTCATTTCATTCCTCACCCTTCCTTCTCCGTGGAAATAGAGTATCCATTTTTTATAAGGAACATCATAGACGGTTCCTTGTTTACAAATGTGGACTTGAGCCTGGAAATGACACATTTTCTTTTGTTTTTAATTTTTTGTCCTCTGATTGTTTCAGCTGCTGACTGAGTGTATTTTCAAAGATGTGCACTTCAATCGATCCCTTCTGTCTAGAGTCTCCTTGCTGTCAAACGCGACATGAAAACAGCAATGTTTTTCTGTCTTCATCCATCTCTCTTCTTCACTCTCTCCTGTCTGCTCTTCTTTTCTCTCTCTGCCTCAAGTTAAATCAAATGGAAATGACAGCATCATTTACAGATGGAAGGGAAGAGCTGCGTAAAATGACAGGTGAAGGTTATGCGACAGATGTGGAAATAGTGACTCCACTTTTTTCAGCAGGACACTTTGAGTGATTTCCTTTATCTTAACTTTGACTTTGGGAGTTTTAGCAAAACGCTTTTACTTATGTATGTATAAATTCTGTTTATATAGGCCTAGATCATGAACAAACAAGTTGATATTAACATAAAAAATTTGCATTTGTGTCACAGAGCTGCTTCCAAATATCCGCACCTTAGGAATTTAATGCCTTCTCTTTCCAGAGGCAACATGTGAGTCAGCAGAGGTTCAGATGGCTCCTTTCTTACCTTATCTCGGCAACATTCATATTAATACAGTGGTAAAATAAAATATTCACTTCTTGATAATATGAATAAGATTAGACTGTCAAAGTTAATCTACTATCCAAAAGTAAAGTTATTACTAAAGTATTTTCTCCTTTAAATTTTTACTCCTTTGTTTTGGTTTGCTGCTACTTTTGCATCTACATTTCAATCCTACAGCAAAGCCAAAAACGACACTTCACAGATCACGCTTTAGAAAGTTTCACGAGAGAGAGGTAGCATTCGTGATTTATAGTAATGGAGTAAATCTCAAAACCTGATTTTATAGCTTTGAACACCCTAAAACAAATAGCGTTGCTGAATCAACTTTTGGTTTGATTTTACTAATTAGTCTTCCTGGGTTCACAGTGGGAGCCAGGAGGCGGAAATGAATACTTGGAAATGCAGGAAGTTCTTAAAAGTATCTAAGTTGGGCCCAGTATTAGTTATCCCCTCAACCAATTTAGCTTCAAAACAAATTTTACCACCTTGTTTCATTGCTGAAGATTTTGTCAGCAATTATGAGAAGGGATTAATTGGTGCAAAAGAGGCTTGACATTTTATTCTTGCATACCTTTTTTTTTTATTATTTAAAAGGTAAATAAATACCTATAATTTTCAAAATGCATACTTTTTTCACAAATTTTTATTGTCTTGAGAAAGTCCAGTTTTATTTCACATCAGAAATGATCACACTGAATAAAAATAGTAAATATAAATCTGACAGGTATAAATAATTTTGGACAATCTCTGTCTGGACTATGGAATAGTCACAACACAACTATTGTCAGTTCTGACTAAAAATCCCCCAAGACTTTAATGCAGAAAGTGTTATGTTCCTTTTAGTCCAAAGGACTAAAAGGAACATAACACTTTCTGGTACGGTTTGACATGAAAACGACACATTGCTTCAGGGCCTGAACACTGTACTCACAGTGAAACATTGCAGCATCACAATCTAAGTTACTTTTCAATATGTTCCTAAGATGGAACCTTTGTTTTTGTCAAGGTTGGTGAAACTATGAATTTTCCAAATATCCTGAACATCCAGGTGTTTTTCTGGAAGATTCTAGTTTGATAGTTGAGCCAAATAAACAAGAGAATGGTTTCAATAGAAGAAATTGTAATAATAGATGTGGCTAATGGCTGCCCTGGCTGAACAGGTTCATTCTAGATGCAATGCGATGCCATTTGCCCCAGCTTAATGTCAAATATAAACACTGCTTATTTATACAAAATTACTCAAAAAGAAAGAAAACGGGGGGCAGTGGAAGGCTTTTTCCTTTTCTTTGTGACTGTAAACAAAATGTGCAATATAGATTATCAAGAAATGAATGACCCCGATTAAATAACTCATTTAATTACATAATAGTGAATTAGATGTTCTTATAGCTACATGTGCAAGTTTGTCCTTATTGCGTAAGGACAAGTTATTGGAGTTGCACAGTAAACACTGCCACTACATGCACTTCTCTCTTGTGTCTCTAATTGTACCCAAGTGACCTCTCTAATGGTGATATCTGATTATCATTAAAGAAAATAAGTGCTGTCAGGCTTTTCTCTGCTGTAACTTCCTACAGGACTAGAGTAAAATTGTCAGCTCTCATTAGCTTTTAATCAGGGGTAATGATGTGACTACATAGAAGCAGCACTTTTTTAAGCCATCCTTAATTTGCTAAAGCCTTTAATCACATCATCGCATAACTCACACTGTTACATGTAACAATGTTAAACAAGCTTAAAAGCCGTTCAAGTTTTGTGTTGCGGTCAGTTTGCTCTCAGTGTCTTCCCCTCCTTGTGGGAGGGCTAAGAGAAATTTATATCCCAAGACACTATTGTTGGATAGTAGGCTGGGTGCCGCTGTTGCATCTGCATGTATATGTGCATCTCAATGAATTTGTGAAATAATCTGAGAATCGTCAATAGGAGATGAATTGAATTTTACAGCTCTGGTGTTTGGACTCAATGGCTGCCCTGCGTATGGTCATCAACTTGATCCGCAAGTGGGATAAGCCATAAAAACTAATTGTTAGAGAAGCTGGCTGTTCACCACAACTTTTCATTAACATATCAATGAAAAGTTGAATAGAAGGAGAAACTGTGGCAGAAAAAGCCACAGGAATAACTGCAGCGTTGAAATGATTGAGAAGCAAAGTCAACTCAAGATGTTAGACATGACTAGCAAAAAACAGTTGGAAGCAACTGTTTTTTTTCTTAAACCCAATAAAGTATGTTCAATAGAAATAGGTGATCAACAATGGCAATAATCTGAACCATTTTATAATTACTGTAATTTAAAGATTTTTAAACAGTGTTGGCATTTAATAGGGTTGGTGCAGACAAAGAGCATCAATAAATCAGAGGGTCCTGAAAAAGTGTAGTAATTGACGAGTTGGAGAGATCAATTCAATTCAGTCTCTACCAAAACCGATGTCATCTGCTAAATCACTTCCACTGATATCACATTAAAGATTCTCAAAGCCATAACCAGTGTTTTTATTTTTATCTCTCCAAAGTTACACAAATGATTTCTTTTTTTGTGGCATTTCTTATCTGAATTCCAATGGCTCTTGACTAATTTTTTTATCTCTCTCTGTTCTGCTGGAAATTGTCTGAAAACAGAGTTTGAGTGTAGTGTGTTTGACTCTGGTTAGGTGTTTGAATATAGGGTGTTGGGATAGAGACAGTGGGTCTCTTCTATGGTCAACAACATCAGAGACATAAAGAGCTTAGCGTGGACACAGCAGCAGGGCAGAAAAAGGGCCTGTGGCTCTGTGATGGAAACAGTCAGGAAGTAACAGGCTCCACAGCAGGATACATTTGCCTGATGAGCACAGTGTCTGACCAACAAAACTCTTGTAAATTTCCATAACACCTATTTGGGCTGCCCACTGGGTTGCCACGTATAAAAATACCCACAGATTTGGGTTTTTTGTAGATTTTGGAGTTTCATAAAAGGAGAACACAAAAGAGGTTCCAACTGCTGCATAAATTACTGCTGCTTTTTATACAAAATCTGGGTTTGAATGAACAAAGGGGAGAAGACTTTGATAGGAGCACAAATACATTATAATCAAAATAAAATGTGCACATATGAACAGCATTAAATGTCACCCAATTTCATAGTTACAAAACATGTCATCTGTGTAATGATGTGATGAATTAAAGAACTGTTAGCGTTGAAGCAGACAGCATTTTTATTCTATGAAAATGGTCCATAGAGTAAAAAGGTTTTCTATTAGGGCTTCGGACATTCAGAAATGACTAAAATAGAAGACAAATCTTATAATTTCACTTTTGTGTTTGGGCGATACAAAAGGAAAGTTCATAACTGACGTAAAGGGGATTTTTCAAAACCCTTTTTTCAAGAAACAACTGAAGTTGCTTCTTGGGGAAATGTCACCTACTCAGTGCATTACTACATTGTTTTCCTAATCTACATGTAGCGTTGCAGAGAAGCTTTTTGTCTGCAGTTTTGCATGAAATGATGAATGACTCTGTTAAAACAAACAAACAAACAAACAAAAAAAAAAACGCTTATACTTGTCCCAAAGCAGCTAAATTGAATAATGGGATTTCAAATTTGAAAAAAAAAAAAAAAAAAGTTTGACTGGAAAAATCCAGCGTCAGCAAATTAGCAACTTGATTAAATTCCTAAGTTAATATCTGCATTCAACAAATCATCTTGATGAACTGTGATTACATTTTCTGCAACTTTGTTCAGGAACATTTTAATAAAGGTTAAAGTAGGACTAGATGTAGCCGGTACTCTGTATGTACATACATTGAGAAAAAACAAAAGACTTACTGGTGAGATAATCTGGTAGTTACAGGTTCTTGAAGGCTGAACATGGAGTTTTTCGAGTTCCTATTCTTTTGTGTTCCTGTAAGGCCTCCATTCTGAATTTTTTTTTTCTTTTTTATGACACATTTGGGCGGATCAAAGCCATATACTGTTAAAATGTAAAGCTCTTTTTTTTTTTTTTTACTAATCTGATACATCTCTCCTAATCTGACATCAGTTATAACTGCACTATTAATCCATATTTCTTACTATAAAAAGGTAAAAATAAAAAAGGCAATCTTGTAATGTCATTAGTGAAACTAATTCTTGCTGAATATTTCTAGAGAGAGCATCCACTGGTAAAGATTTCTCAGTTCAAATGCCCAATGCTCATTGGTTTGTCGCGTGGTAGTTAGACCATTTTATCCAGAAATCTTTAGCAATATAGGTAGGTGCGCAGTTGCATTATCTCTTTTATGTAAAGCTATGAGGAACCCTCTTTAAATATATTATTTTTTATTATTAAAGCAGTAACATTTTTCAAAATGGCATATTTTTCTGTTTACTCCTGAGTGATTGCATAAAAGATTGTTTGTAAACATAACTGAGACTTGTTGCACAGAAATTATAATAAAAATCCTTCTTATAAAGGAAAGACTCTTAAAAAGCTAAAAATGTTCTCATTCAGTCAGACAGCATCATTAGCTTCATCCTGATTTACTACTTCACATCAAAATTTGAATTTCAGTTCTTCGTTAAATAAGAGGATGTGGGTTGGGAAGAGTAATAAAAAAATACTTTAGTACAAACATAAAATTACAGCATAAACCTATAATAAATAAATGTGCCCATCCATTCCCTCATATATTCTGCTTTTCATGTAGCGATAATGTGTCAGATTGTGATGCGTGTATTAAAATATATATCATGACCATATGTTGTAATAGAAATATTTAAAAGTAACCATTGTATTTTGTATTCATTCTCACTTCATCATTTATTAACATCGGGAAAATTCCTGAGTTTTTCTCGTTGTTTTTTTTTTTTTTTATTGTATTGTATGTTTCTTTTTGTAACAGATGTTAGAGAACAGATCAGAGCACACTTTATCTTCCAACCATATTCAAAGTGTTCAAAAGTAGCCAAATTTTGAAAAATATTACCTATTTTGCAATACTGTAATCTATACTTAAGATGTATAAAATATACTTTATTGAGCCACTAATGTATTTCCTAACAATCTAAATGTTTTTCACGCCGTTCCTGCTCATGATGGATCATAAAGAGTTTTCATGATGTATTTCATAAGATGCATCAACTTTACGAATGTTGACAAGAAGTGTAACTGAGAAATAACAGTAACGGAAGAATAATAAATAATAAAAATAAGTTCTAAGTAGTTTTTCATTAATCTCCAAATTGGTTATTGATTTACATTAAAATACAGCAAAAAATCAATGAGTTTTCATTTTTCACACCACCTTAAGTGTCAAACTAACAAGTTTGCTGACAGAAAAATTATCAAGCAGGTTGGTATTGATTCTTAAAGTTTAGCTTATGCCAAGAAGCTTTAGTGTTTATTGGTCATATAATTGTGATATTGTAAACTTTCAATAATATTCTGACATTTTAAATCTTTGTAGGCCTGAGGCCATGGAAGAGAGGCAAAAACTTTTATTTTCACAAATTCTCTATTTTTTAAAGTTTTGTCCAGCCATGATAAACTAGAACTGTGAGTTATAATGTAATACAGGATTATGTAACATTCTTTACCTATAGTTTATGTTGAAGCAACATAACCTCACCTATGAAAAGTCAAAATATTACTATTCCAGCACTAAAGTAAACTTGATGTGACAAACGCCTGTTCTAAAGTAAATACGCTCCTTAATGGACCAAAAAGATCCTGATTAGAAATGACACATTACAGAATAAAATACATTAAAGAGGCAAGTGTAAAAAAAAATTTAAAATAAATAAATAACCTTTAGTTTTTATTTTGTAAAGACTTCAGAGAGCCTTGCTGTTTTATTGTTTATGAGAGAAATCATTGTCACGTTTAGTTAATTTGCTCCAAGTAATATAACTCATCTTAGGGAATTCTGTGGTATTTTTTGAGGGAGCAGAGTTTATTTTATTATCCGGTGATGTCGTGAAGCAAGTGGTGGACGAAAAAAAAAGAAAAGTCTTCAGCTTTGAAAGGTCAGCAAAGCGCATCAAATTTCAAACGATGTGACAGATTTATTGCAAAATAATAAAAAATCTGCTGGCTTGAAAGGTGACCCTAAACTGTGCAGCTTTTATGCTCTCTAGGAGACAAATTTACAATTTGTCTCCTATTGGAACAATGGCCACTAATTGCTTCTGAGAAACTCACTGAACATTTTATAGCGTTGCAACTGTTAGGCACCGACTCTCATTTGGTGTCAGCTACTTATACTCCTTTGGCGTAAGAAACCGAGATGGCAATGCTTGATGATTTGGAGCACAATGCAATTTGCGTACCGTATGTGCTTTGACAGTACATTTGTTTAGATTTGTCGGGGGAAAAAATGTGAAACTTTAGCTTGTGTTGGGAAGAAAATTACTTTTGAGTTTGAGAGGATAATAACCAATGAGTGACTATGTTTCCTTACCACAGTTTGGGCTTCACATAGGCATGTGCCGACTACAGTTGTCAAGATATACAGAGATTTACAAAAGTTCTTGTATAAAAACCGCAGAAAAGTTTTTATAGTGCTGTTCCTATAATTATGAGATAAGAGCAGGGTTTTTTCTCAGCCTATTGATAAAAGGTTCCTATGTGATCTAATATTTACAGAAAATATTTCAGCTGTTTGGGATATTTCTCATTTTAGTAGACATAGACAGTCGGGAAGAAAAATTAAGTAACACAAAAAAGAAGCTTCCATCAACAATGATTTTTGAGAGAGAATGCTCATTGAATTGTAGTTTAGTTATCTGCTCTCAGTGGACTTTCACATTAGTACATTTTTAGCATCTCTCAAGCAACATGGACAGCAGGGCAGGTGATGAACTGAAACCAGAGTAGATTATCTGAGTGAATGGTTTCTGAGCAAGTAGTTAATAAAAGGGGGGGGGGGGACTGTTGAGAATGTGGTTTATTTAATCCTCCAGACCAAACTTGATGCCACTGGATTTCATTTGTGTTTGTGTGTGCAACTCCTGATGTCAGAATTATGAGTTATGACTAGGAACTACAGGAATTATTTCAGTGCAATAATGTAACAATATTCAATCTGTTATTCTTTCAATTTAACACAACAGCTCGATAATTAATGACAGCTGACTGCAAAAAAACAAACAAAAAAACTATATTTCAGTCATATTAAAATGTCTTCTAGAGTTGTTAAGAATCTGAATTGGGTAAAAGTGGTGTTGGCAGGTCGTAGCTTTCTAAAAACCACAGATGGGAAATTGGCTACTAAATTCTTATTGGTGCATCTCTAGTTTGTTTTGGTCGGCAGAACATTTTCTTTCTGAGTTAGGAATAATGTTTATGTTGATTGAGACATTTTCAGGAACATCAGCCACTCCGCATTCTGCTTTTTAGCTTGGACAAGAGAGTTTTTAACAGCCGTGCCTGCTCCCATTATCTCTGATGCTGTTTTTAATAGGGTTGATCATTAATTTTAAATGTCCAGCAAAAATGATTTTGCTCTTTTCATACTGGGAAACTCCAATTGGAAATTTGATCTCTTCTTTTCATAAGAGGAGAAAACAAATAAACAATTGTCTTTGCCTTTGATGCATGGCCTCTGTGATGCTAATAAAAACATGAATTTGCTGCATAATGCTTCTGTCACTCAGATATATCATTTACTTCCCATGATACACAAACAAATCTCTAGGTGGAATGAAATTGGTAACAGAGAAGGCAGATGGCAAAAGGATTGTTTTGCAACTAATTGTGAAATGCCAGAAGGAAAAAAGTTGTGATCATTCAAATGTTGGGACAGGTAAAATGCCTCAAGAAAATAAAAAGAGAAGACTGCAGAGTTAAGGTTGGTATGCATGAACAAAGAGGAAGGGAATAAAGAAAAAGGAAAGACTATTGGGAAGAGGAGCAAATGGAATGGATTAGGAAAGATGGATGTGAGCAGCTCTTTGTCTGGCAAGGGGCAACAAAGTTGTACATTTGGGTGGGAGGGAACATGGAAGATGGAGAACAGTTTTGCAGGTGCAGGTTTATCATAACCAATATGACTGAACAGGCCACCCTGCAATAAATCTGACATTAATGTGCTGTCTAGTTCCATTTTGTTCCACTTTTGTCAGTTTCGCTTCTCTTCCCCTTGATTTTGGTGAAATTAATTGCATCTTGTGAAGAAGCTGATAGGGGCTGGACCCACAAATTGCCACTTGTGTCTATATTCAGTTGTTGTTCCACTGTGAGTGTGAAAGACACATTATACATATGGAAAAGAGCAGATGGAGGCCAGGTCATTGTTTGGAACCAGTTAGTTATAACACAGTGTGCTGTTTGGCAGAAAGCCTGAAATTTGGCTCACTGGGAAGTGGTAAAATGTCGGGACCACCCAAAGCTTGTGAGGCATAAAGGACACTACAAGGTCCATTATTTTTGGCAAGGTGTGTCTAAATGGTCTTGCCTTCCTTCAGCTTGACCAAAATGCAACTCTTCATCTTCTAACTTGATCACACTCATTGCTCTTGTGCTGGCTGATCTTCACTGGTTCGCTGTGTGCCAAAGGATTTATTTTAATATTCTTTCATTTGTATTTATGTCTTAATGGCCTCGCTCTACCATTTCTCGCTGACTTGCTGCTCTTGTACTCTCCTTCATGGCCCCTGAGGTCAACTGTACCAAAGGTGAAGCTGAAGCTCAGAGGTGACCAGGCTTTTGCAGTATAGCAGCTCCGAAATTATGGTTTGTTTCTGCGTGTCAGCTGGGGTCTTTCTCTGTTTTCTTTTAAATACTTTCTGATTCCTGATCTTGTTTGTTCATTTGTGTGTGTGTTTGTGTTGTCTGACATTATTACTTTATGTACAGTTTTTCACTTTTCCTCTTTTTGTATAGTCAAGGATTTGTCATTTTAAATAGGGTTCAGGCATAAATTGGTTCAGATTGGATTGGAATCTGATATGAAGCCAAACTGCTATGTGAATCTACAATGGGATGCTGTTTTTATGGGAATATTTCATATTTAAGATGACATTTAACACCATTTGATTTGTTATGTGTAACCATAGCAGATTTCTAGATCCTATAGGATCTGGAGTTATTTATTTACTGTAAATTGATTCATTAAATAATTGTAGGAATACTGCAATATGTCTTCTGGGAAAGAATGTGGGGAAAGTGTTTTCCCACATCTGAAAAAGTGTTGTAAATAAAAAGAAAATACACATTTGGAAATAATATGTATTCCAAATTTGGGACAAATCTGAAATTATTCTTAATATTAAGAACTTATAAGATTATGTTCAATGTAAAATAACACTAAAATTTTCCACTATATAGTTTAGTGCCACATTACAGATGTTTTTTTGTTATTTTTAAGTCAAGATGTTCTTATAAATTGTTTAATCAGTAATCTGATGAGCTTCTAACAACAGATAAGAAGAACCATGTGAAACTAGAAATTGAAACTTTCTGTCAGAAAAGTGTCATTTATTTATTTTTTTTAGTACTGTCGAAGGCAATCTCTAATAACCGTCTTATTCCCTGAGCCTTTGGTGACACCGGGGCCACAGACAATCTTCACCTTATACTAGTGAACTGGAATTGGATTGTAATTGGTCCTTGTTGCCCACATGCGCGCACATGTCATGCGTGCAGTATGGGAAATTGCTGGCAAAACAGACTCCCAGCAGGGCGAGATTGACAGCAAGCTGTATTTATGAAGTGCCACCAGATCTGTGTATAAACACACACTGATTCAATTATTTCATCTCAGCTGGAATAAAAGGCACAAACAAACTGGATTCTTCTACATTCTGCCAATTTTCCATTGGGAAATGACTCGAGGGCAGAACTGTAAGAGGCAAAATAACCTGCATTTGTATGCTTGCCTCTCGCGTGCGGTCCCTTTCAATTTAGCAGAAGTCAATTTGAATTATAATGCAGAGGTTTAGTCTCTATTCACAAAGTGCAGGGTAAGAATCGTAGGTGGGGGCTGGATGTCGGAAGTGGGAGAGCATGAGGATCCTTGATTTGTCTGCCAGTAATCCCTGATCTCATTTGGGTAAAATTGCCAATTTTGCAAAAAATAAAAAATAAAATAAAATAATAGCTCTCTGTTTGGTATTTGTCTGCAAAGTAAATTTATTTTCTCAAGCAGCAGTTAAGTTTTATGATTGAGTATATTAAAATGGCAAAACATCAGAGGGGGGACGTGTAACGGGGAGTAATATTTGATGACACACAAACCAGAGTTTGATTAAGATAAACAGCAGGGATACAAACAAACATGTTATTAGGGATCAGTATAAGGTCACTTCTAACAGTTATTTAATAAAATAAAAAAGCTGTTTGGAAACTTTTAAGTCTGAGCAAGTTTTTCTTCAAGCTGTTGGCGAATAAAAATCTGCAATAAAATATCAGCAGTTGCACTGTTCTGTGTTACATATTATTACTCTGTTCTTCTCAACAATATACTACCAACAACCAGGTTATATGGAAATTATACAGCACAGCCTTTTGTAGCCCTGCTATGTTTCATTAGGTCACATTTTTATGACATTATAATAGCTTTTTGAGCTAATACTGAAAGGAAAAGAAAAATGTGCTAATTACCTATACTGTTGTTTTTTTTTTATGTCATTAAATACATCTGTGTCAAAGTATGTGGCCCAGCTAACTATCTCAAATCTACAGATAGATCTATAAAAACCCTGAAAACTTTCCCCCTGTGTGATGCAGGGATCGCTATACACATCAATAAGTAATCTCCCTTGTGTAGTAGCAGCTATGAATAATGCAAGTGCCCATATAGCTGTGGCTTCTCAAAAATGTATTACTGCGGAGTGGCAGGGATACCACACAGAGACAGGCTGAGCACATCTCAACAAATTAACACTGGCAGATCACTTTTTATGTCAAAGACACCAGAGATGTTTAATCTCAGTGTCTTTCAGAACAATTATTCAGCTGGGGAACAGTCAAATTGAAGTCTCCTCATTTGAAATGGATTCGTTTTAATGCAGAAATGGTTATCTAACGCTGAAGTGATAGACTTCGTCCCTTTTTTTTTTCTTCTAGCCAAGAGAGCTGGAAACAAAAAAATTAATAAACTCCCAAACCTAGTTTTTTAGGGTGCAATGGAAATAGGACATATCAGCCTCCTGTCTCTTCCTCTCTCTCTCTCTCTCTCTCTCTCTCTCTCGCTTTCACACGCATACACACACACACAGAGGAGAGGAGATGGGTTATAGCACAACTCTCAAAATAGCTGAGGGAAATGTAATGGGGAAACCAATGCATTCATCTCCCTGATTTCACCAGTATGGTCCTCATAAATTAAGGCAAGGGAGTAAATTTCAGAGCGTAACGCACAGCCTTAGAGTTAACTTTTGTTAAGGCCAAAGTAACACTAGAATATGCTTGATGGGATAGATTTTGCATGTATCGAACCAATATGCTGTTTCATTATGAACCAGGGCAGAAGTGCAAAATATCATCAGGGTAGAAGAATTGTGTATGGAGCTTGTTGTGCTGCTGCACTTTTACTTTAAAAGATCTGCTTTCCTTGTTCCTCCAAACAAGGAAAGGCCCCTTGTTTGGAGGAAAAACAAGGGTCCTTTCCTGCCAGCACCAGCACATTCTGATTAACCAGTAATAATTGTTTTGAAAACTGCATGTGGAATGATTACATTCTAAAGCTCTCTTTGTGCAGTAACCAGTCATGTGTATTGCTGTAAATTTCACTAGACATTTTTTCACGTTAGCTATTGTTGATGGGTCACTCACATCTGCAGTGTGTATTCTCAAAGATGCAACCCTCTTCTGTGTTTAAGCAATGCCACTTCTGCTTTTATTAAATAGCAAACTTTCTTCATCCAAGCCAGCAGGTACTTTTAAAACTGGTTCTTGATAATATTTTGCATGCCTCAGGCCCTGTCCACACTAATGTGGATGATCTCGTGCCTTGCTTGGATCTCCCAATCAAACACAAACTGATTGCAAGTTATTGGTGGGGAAAAGTAAGACTTTTAGTAACTCTGTAAAGATTGGGCATTCATGGGGATATTTTTGGACTGGAAATCCATTGCCTTTATGCCTTTATGTTTTATTAAGAACTAAGACATAAAGGCTCATTTAGCACAACTCGGCTGCTGCTTTCGATGATTAAAGCCTCAAACACAGTGGAGGGATGTTTTGGTCTAACTACCAGAACAAATCTGGCCGATAATACATTTCTCTCCCAGTTTATTTGTTAAAACACCAAAGAAATATGTTCACTTGACTGGGTCAAAGAAATATCAACCATCAAACGTTCTTAGTTTATAGTTTTTATAACCCCAACCATGTTAGATATCAAATGCCGGGTTGCTTGATGTGCTCTGACTTTCTCAATCAGATAATTTCTTTACCAACTGGGAACCCACACAATCTGACTTTCAAGTACAAAGAGAATGCATCGTAACTCATAGCAAAAGTTAGAATAAAAGCATTGTTTGGTTTACCCAGAAACTGAGCATTACAGGTGGAATTCTCTTTCTGCTGCCTTTTTTTGTGAAATGTGAACAATTTCAAAAGCAGCTGACAACCCAGATCTGCCAGCTTTATAAACAGGCAGGTGATGTCTTCTACAGATTCCTGGCACACTGAAATATTCACATTATCGAATGCTGAATTTGTTGACTTTCCCTCCATAATATTGACTCTAAAATCAGCATGCTGCATCGCTGAAACTTTTTATTTTACGGCAGATGATGTTTTTGGTCCAGAAAGTAATCTCTATTAGCCCCTTCATGTCACAGCTCCCATGTGCTGTCATAATGCCATCGCTGTTTGGGGTCCCTTGCAGTGAATATCTAGTTTAATTTCTTACAGGAGAGGCATAATGACTCGAATGGGAGCACCTCAGACATCATTAAAAATCATGCACTAGTATTCTTCCTCCATGCTGGGTTGATGGTCTATTTCTAGAGGGTCCCTGCAAGACAGCGGGGAGTTTTAATGAACTCGAATCCCAGGACAAGAGAATCGACTTCATGATTCAGCTCCTAGGGTGAAAAATTGAAACAGCTCTCGCTTCAGAGCAGAGCCAAACTTCTTTTATATGTACTGTTTGGGAGTAATAATCCAATGGTTGAATGTTTGACGAGGCTTTTTGAAAAATTTTATGTGCCAATTTTCAGGTTTAGGAGCCGTATGTACAGTTCGGCCTCCATGCTGAGTGATGTGTAACAAAAGTGGACGTGTCAGTCATAATTTTAAGCTTGCAAACATTTTCATTTCGCAGCTTTTAGAATTAATCGAGTTCATCTCAAGAAGTGCCTCGAAATTTGATGTTTTATTCATTCTAAGCTGCTGATGTTGCTTCATTTTCAGAAGTGTTCGTGTTTTCACTTCTTGGCTGCGGTAACCAAGTTCCCTTGAGCGTAATAGCCTAATAAAAACACACATCCGATGAGGCAGCTAAAAAATATCCCCTGTCCTGCGCACCAAAGCTCATTTCCATGGAGGATTTGTTGTGAACAATGAAGCACAATTTTTATGGAGAACCTGAAGGTTGTGCAAACCCCCTCCGCCCACAACCACCAACTCCAGAAATAGTCAGAAATAATAAGTGGGCCACTTCTTATTAATAGGTGACACTGTACCTGATTCAGGTGACGCTGCTCATTATAAAGTTTCAGCTCTGTTCACTTGCAACACCACAAACTTCTCATCATGAGTCACAGCTCCGAACAAACAGGCTTGTAGTGAACACGGTGGGAGAGGGCACAAGTGCAATTCTCACGACTGTGTGGGTCTCGTTCACATTTCCTCTCTATGGCTTTGTTCCATTAAAATTCTTTCTGACTCTTTTTAGTTTTAGTTTTAGAAATTTGGATCCAGACCAAACCACAAAGGAGCCATGGTTAAATAAATAAAAGGGTTTATCTACTTTTTATCTTTGGTTTCAGAGGTGTACATACATTTCATTGAATCTTTCAATGTTCTATTATTGGAAAACATTAAAAATCTATTGCCACCCTGGTAAAAATGTTAATAAAAGCCATGATCCCTTGAAACTGGTTTTTCAACAGACCAAGCTTTGACTTGAGGTCATTTACTGGGGAGAAAAAAACAAACAAATGAATAAATAATATTTTCTTACTATGACTGAGATGACCCATGGAAATAGGTTCACATTTTTGTGCCTGGTTAACCACGGTGTTGCCATAATGCTTTGGATTATTATTTTTGTTAAAACGCCTTCTGGAAAAAAAAATAAAAAATCTATTTACTGGTAGAATCTACGAGATCTATTGCTGGGAGAATCCACCAGAATCTTTTGGTATTTTATAAAGTCATATTATTCACACTTACAGATCCCCCAAAGGGATATAGATGATTTTTTTATTTTACTTTGCCTCACAAAGGTTTTACATTTCCACGCAATACTTTTGCAGTCCCTTGCAATGCGTTTTATGTTTCCTCGCAATAATGTATTCACTAGTCAGATTATGTGACATCTTGAACACTGAAAGTCTTTCTGCTACAATATAAGGTTTTTAAAGGTTTTTCTATGTACGTTCATTTTCTTTAGACTACAAATGCACCACTAACTTAATTGCAAAGTACTAGAAGCAAAATGGGTCAAACTTGGTCTTTCTGTCTCTACTCTAAGACATAATCATGACATAAACCTTCTGTAAGGAAAGAAAGAAAGAAAACAATACATCCAAACTATGTGGAATATTTTTGACTTACTGTATTTTCATGGCATAGTATCGCCATGTGACGGTTTTGGTTGTGTCTTTTCTGTGTTGATAGTCTGAATGGTTAATAAAGGGCCGTTTTCATGCGGTTCCATCTCCACCTTGCATGAACCAACAAGAACACGCAGTTCATAGATCGGTTTTCAACCAGTTTTCTGCACTAAGGAGTGGAAAATGTATGAATGCATTTAGACATAAGACAAAACACATTTAGAGTGAGGCTCTTTAAAGGTCAGGATGCAATTTTAAATTGACATTTATCACTCTGACTGCATGCAGAATAGACCCTGGTGTAGTTCAAAAGCTTATTGTAAGGGAACATAATACTTATTGAGAGGAAATGTAATACTTTTGCTAGGTAAGAAAAGAAAAAAATCATGTCATGTCCCCAAGAGGGCTCCGTACACTCTAACAAGTTTTCCAGGGTTTTGTAAAAAATAATAAAAAATACAGACCCGCAGGATAAAACATCAACCACTCTTCTTATAGATGGCTGAGCAGTGTTTTTCCAAGATATTTGTTTCTTTTTTATTTTAAACTCACTTTTTTTGTTTCCAAATAGATCAATCTTAGACTTATCTAACCAAATCAGGATCTTAGTTGAAGTTTATCTAACTCTACTGTAATTATTTTCTTCTTTTTTTTTTCTGGCATTTCTTTTTGAATATAATTAACATTTAATGGTTGTTATGGAGACTTGGTAACCCTAAGGAGCCACTCATGGCTGCAAATTTCCAACAATGAGCCTTGTGTATTTTTATATCTCCCCTACTGTCCAACTCGCTATGTGTAGGACTACAGAGACAAATATGAGCCCTCAGGCAGCCAGAGGCCAGTGGTTAAAAACAGTAACCTCTCTGTCATGTCATATTTATGCCACAGGGAAACAAATTCTTATGGCTTACTAATTAAAACTTCTTGCTAATAAGAAGTTTGTTGTACATCTTTACTGGAGGTCGACCACAAATTTGTACCAGAAATAATGAAAATAAGGAGTGGGTTATAAAATACTTGTGAAATGAATAATATTAAATAGAATCATGCAAGAATAGAGAATAAGCTCACTTATGTAGTTTTTGTTTTGCAGATGCTGATCATAGACCACTATTGAAAAGGTGGGCAATCAAGACAGGAAAATCTAAATTATATATATATATATGAAAAAAAAAGACAATAATGGCAGAAATTTCAGAAAAAAAGCTTTCTGCTGCGTTTTCTGATTTATCTTTATCTGAAGTAATATTTTTAAAGATATATTTGAGGAATGCAAGTATACACATGTCCAGTATACTAAAGCTAAATGCCAATCTGTCCTCCGTCTTTGGAACCAAACCTTTGGGGAAAACAATAAATATTTTCTCAAAAACAAAAATGATTAATACGAGGTGCATTCACCCCTACAACCATCCATTTATATCATCTGATATCTGACAGCTAATGACATCCAGGTGTTGCTCTTTCCAGCTCTGCTGCCAGGAGGAGCATCCAAAATAAATTTCTGCATAGGTTAGAGATTCTTTTTCCTTCATCTAAAAACTAAATTTCCTCTTCTTCAGCAAAAATGAGTGCCAGAGCTGCAGGTGCAATCAGCGCTGTGCTAAAACCTTTTAATTAACACAATCTATCATCATTAGCCAAGCGGTCAGCTAGCAGCCCCACTGTTAACTCTTAGGGAACGGAGCGAGGAGAAAAGTAAATGATGCAGTGTGCTTCTTTGCTTTTCGGGTTCGGTCACCATCAGTTCCCACATTTGCTGTGCTCACTCATTGCGGAGCAACTCTGAAAACACATCAGTCTACATCAGCACCTCTAAATCAGTCCACCACTACTGCCATCCTGTGACTTGCAGGACTAAATACTAAGCTGGAAATAGTGCTTGCCAGTGCATGCAATGAATTGTACTTGCCTGCATCTGAATGAGATTAACATTTGATTTAAAATTTTTGGAATTAAATACTGCTGGAATTTAGGGACTTTGTTTCCCTAGCGTTGTTCTGTTCCTCAAGTACGTTCGTTCACTAAAATTCACCAACAACAATCTCAGAAATTCACAGAACAGCTGTGCTTACACATATGAGAGAAGACATTGTGCATCCCAGCTACACAGATATGATGCATTTGGTTGATATTTGCCATCCATTTAGATCCTCTGATATCTTACTGATATTCAGCCAACAGCTTTTGAGCACAACACTTCAGAGTCACAAAACATTCACATCTTGAAGGCTCAGGATGTTATCACCTGAAGCAAGTTAATGTTGTAGCTAAATCTCTAAGGTTAGGTAAGGATATTTTAAAGTGCCTTAGGGAAAAGCAGTTCTTTCAGATAAGGTCAGTTTTGGTATGTGTGTTGTACCCTTCACCGTGTCACTTTTCTTCCACCTTGTGCACAGCTTTTTGTGGGTCTCTAGCATAAAATCCCCCTATAAATACTTTGAAATTTTTGTTTGCTACTTGACAAAATGTTACATAATCAAATTGTTTGATACTTTTTCCAGGTGCTGTAGTTGCGTCAATCAGTCATTCAGGGCTAGTTCCAAATTGCCATGCACATAGCTAACTAAGCAGTGTGCTAGGTTAAAAAAAAAAAAAAAAGTCAATGTGTGGCTGCAGCAATTATTGGTGGTTCAGAGTTTGGAGGGGCGTGAGAACAGGAATTGTTTCTGCAGAGAGAACAAGGTGCATTGCTGCGCCGTGGCCATGCAGAGAAAAGTGTTTTACAAGTCAGACATCTTAGACTTGACTGTAAGAGGAGAGTACGCTGAGAATGCAAGCAGAAGAAAAACTTGTGAACGTAAAGGAAGGATAGGTGTCTCTGGACACAGAGTGAGAAAGAGAAGGTTGTCTCTGGTCCTCTTGACCTTTTTTTTTTTTTTTTTTCTTTACGTCTTTGCCTTGCTGCTGCAAGGTGCGCCCTCACACCCATGGCTGACTCATTTGTACCGCCTTCGAGACAGAACAGTGTGGCCGGAGCTCAGGGTAGCCTGTACTAGTGTTGTGCGGCGACTGTGCAGCTGTGGGCAGACCTTAATTGGCACATTAAGAGAGAATGAACCTCCTAATGAAGCACAAGTGTGACCATATGCTCCCGAGGCCATTCCTTCTAAGGACAGCTTTGTCACGCTCTGTAGTAAATGGTAGCAAAACTGAGTCCTGCTTTGAAGACAAGCATTTAATGCAACAACGAAAAACTAATTACAGCCCACTGCTGTCTTTATTATAGTACTGCCTGAATGACCCTATTCATATTTTCTTTATAATATCAGGGAGAACAGGCCTATTGTATGTTTCTGAGTAGCTGTCAACAGAATAATTATGGTACTGTGTTGTCTGTAATGGTAAACTTTTGACCGCAAAAAGTAGCTGCTAGTAGGGAAACTGTGACAATGATACACTACATTTATACCTCCTCCTGTGTATGTTCTACTGTGTGTATAGGCGAGAAAGTGCACTTATGGGAAAAAACAACAACAAAAAAACTGTTTTGTTCCAGACTACCGGATTCATACCACTTATATCCAAAGTCTGTTTTGTTTGCACATGCATGTAGATCAGAGGCTTAGCTGTTTCAAGCTAATCTGCTAATTTAGACATCCTTTATAAGTCACATTTTCTTACCTTGAACAACAGACTACAGACTGTGGACCAGCAGTGTTATGCACTGATGAAAGCATGGCAATTTGCAAAATATTTGTTTGTGTTATTTTTAATTATATGGGCACATCATGATACTCTGAATACACCATTCCCCCTATAAAACATGGAGGTGAATACACTGCGTATTCACTAGTACATACATATAGCCATATATATACAGTATATTAGAAGTTGTGTGTATATTTTTTTGTCATATAGTAACAGGAAATGCTTTCCCTGATCTCATCAAATCCAAAGTTACAACAATCATCCTATCTTTGAAACTTCCTGAGTTTGATGAGGGTCAGGATCCTGGTGTCAAACATGCATTTTTTTATTTTTTTTTTAAATGATTCATTAGTTGTGGTCTCAGCTCAGATTTAAGTTGGTATGATGTCTTATTTAGTTTCATACTGGTGCCTGGTGTGCCTTGTGTACATTGCCAAGTTTATTACGCAAGTAAATTTTGGAGAGAAACCGGTTATAAATTCTCTCGAGGAATGAAGGAGCTAGGAGTCCATCCAGCCAGAGTTGGATCTTTATCTTCTTTGAGACATAGGGCTAAAAGCAGAGTTTCCTCACAATCATACAGTTTGTGTTTCATTGGTTACCTGTCTCCTCTCTATTTGCAAAGAAATAGGAAGATTGTAATGTAATGAAATTCAGATCATGGTCTGTCATTTGTGGATCTCTGGTATGGACTCTTGCCATAGGAGCTCAGTCAGTAGATGAAGGTGACATGGGGCAGATTATTTTTTTTCCTTACTAACCACATCACTTGCTCCACCCTTAAGTCGAAGCAGAGAGATGCTTCATCCTCCAAATCATCCATAATCTTTGCCCAGGGTTTTTACTTAATAGCCCTCTTGCAGTCATCTTTTTGGTGCCGAAATACCCTCGTATGTTGTGCCTCATGTTTTTCAGGTTGCATCTTTACACCATACTGCTCATAAAAGAATTCTGTGAAATACTAAAACAATATTTCCTTACTAATTTGTGTGTTAATATGTAGAAACACCCATACAAATTAGCTATTTGGCTAATGCTGCAGAAGCAGTTTTGAAAAGTGTGAGGAACAAGTAACCTCATAATATTATGCAAGACATTAGAATAAAAATGCTTTATTTGTTCAAAACCAAATCAACATATTCGTAGGCATATTGCTCTTCATCAGTCCTAAGATGTTATTTGAAAAAGTGCCATTACACAATGAAAACTGACAAAATCTAAGGTTTGAAGGTTTGAGAATGTAAAAATACATTTTCCATATTTTCTAATAATTACATGGAAAATTACTGGTCCTTGTTTTCTACACTCCATTCATGAAACTGGGATCATTAGTCTGATAATAATTGTATCAATAATGATAATGCTGCGAAACAAAAATGTGATTAAGTTTGACATATTTCTCATTACCTTTAATGGCTCTTTTAAAGGTCAATTCATACCAACACAACAGTTGAAGGAGTTGTTGAGGTAAAGCTGCAACTGACTGTGTACTTTTTTTATCATTAGGATTTTAAAACTAGTTTAGAGCTTTTATGTTCAGTGGTATTTCTGTATTAGATGAGACCACTGAATGAGCTACTGAAGCCGTTAATTCTTTACTTTTTCTTTAACCTGAATCAGTTTAGTTTCCTTGATAGAGAGATGCTTTTTCTTTTACTCGCAAGTAAAAGAAGAACGATAAAGTTCTTTCTTACCAGGACATTTCATACTTCATGACACCTCAAGTGCAGAACCATTGGGGAGTTCTCATAAAAGACACATAATGCTGAAGAGTTGAAATAAGTTTAATATTTAGGTTTTAATTGAATAACTTTAAGTTTTTAGCATTGCTCATACTAATCATTTGGCTAGTCAAACAGCAAAAGCCATGGAGGACAGAATGGTAAAATCTAATTTGCTTGATTAAAACATTCCCCCAGGGGTAACGTTCTGGCCTAATTTACTAATTAGGACATTAATAATTTATACTTTACTTAGTCAAATGTGAACAGATGACATTATAAGTGAGTGGTTGAAAAGGCTGTTTTTGTACACTAAAATAAATTGTACCATTTGTTAATATTATTTAATTTATTTATTTATTTGGTGTGGAAAAAGTTTTTGATTTTGAGGCCAAACTGAGCTTTAGATTTATGAGTTTAAGGGAATGGTTGGCATTCAATCTGAATCACAAAACATCATGACATGCAACCAACTACTCAATAGTTCTGAATATTTTAATTTATGACTAAAATCTTAACTCTCCTTAATATTTTTGTTATTATTAACACTGTAATGTAGTAATGTGCATTGTTTCCACTTCCTGTTTTTTTTCTCCCGTTTTTAGTATTTCGTTATGAGTCTTTCAACTATCCTGCTTCCATTTTTATTACTGAACTGCAAAAACTGGATAGTACTAAATAAAAGCAGTAACACTCACTCCCATCAATTGAAGAAGAAAAGAACAATTTGCTCCTTGTTTTGTGTCAGGTCCCAGGTGCTCTACCTTCAGCCACAATCACTGCAGATGCAGAAAAGATAAAGAAGTTATTACTTTAATATTATTACTCTAATTCTGATCCCTGGAGGCCATGTTTAGAGCTTTCACAACATTTAACGGGAGGAATCTTATTAATATTGCATTTCTAATTCAGTAGATGATGCTGCATATTGTAAAAAGCCATTGAAGGAGAAATTTGTTCATCTTCTTCACTTAGGGATCAAAGCATCTGTTAAAGTTAAGAGTCAGATTTTTAATTGTTATGTAGTGTACAAAAATACAATAAACTAATACTATACTAACTTATAATTGCTGCTGTAAACAAAGCAAATCATAATACACTAGTAATAACATCACAGATAAAAGAAAGTTTACATGTAATTATATCCAGTTAAAGAGATTTTAAAAAGAAATAGTTATCGTTCTTGCTGAAAGGTCTTGGCTGTTCAATCCTGAGCCCCAAATGTTTCACCTCCTCAATGTGTCCCCAATGTAAGAGCCCACTATGGTCCCATGTTTCACCCTCAGCGCAATAATACAATACAGACTGAGTGTAGGTTTTGGAATTAGAATTTTGGAAATACCAAATATATAACTTTAAGCACAACTTATGCTATTAACTTCATTGGATAGGCACAACTCATGAGACTTTTTGGAGGAACCCTGATCTGTTTTTAGCGGTTTAACTGCTAGCTATTACATTTTTTTTTTCACCCACACAATTATAACTGGATAATTGAAACAGTTTTGGTTTTTGAAAATTAGAAGCTGTTTGTGTTGGGTGAAATGTTTTAGCATTTAGTCACCAGATGAGGTGCCCTTTCCCCCTTAAAAAGGACTTAATTCAATTCACAGGCTAAAACTGAATTAGTCCATAAAAGTCCTTCCAATATGTAAATCAGCTGATCATGTGTGTGTTACCATAATGATCATAGCATTAGCATTTCCAGACCATTCACATGCAATGTTTTTCTTTTGTGCTCTTTGCTCACATTAAATGTACATAAAAATCACCTGAATGTTGCTGTCATTCACATATCTTGGCCAGAAAACAAACAAACAAAAAAGCCTGAAATTTTAATGGGAATTTCTTCACTACAATTAAAGTTTTGATTGAATCCACCCTTACACCACACCAAGGTTGTTGTTTCTCTTTACCAAAACTCTGAATCATTTTAGGCATATACTCTAGCAAAATCTTCACTCACATCATTTGAAGACAGAATTTCTGCTGTTTTTCATCTGCACTTTACTCTGTAATGGTCGGAGAGGAAATTAGAATTGGCAGAATGCATTAAGGAAAACTTTGGACTTAGTAAATAAGATAAAAACAATGTTCATGCATTCATTGAGTAACAGAATAAACCATCCCTTTTCTTTTTTTGGGGGGGCTGGTGAATATCTCCGGTGGACAATAGGCGTTAGACTTTATAACTTCTGGTCAGAATGGCAGCTTTTTGCAGAGTAACTTAGAAGAAAATTAGATTGAAAAATCACATGTTGACACTAGATTTGAAGTATAGACACCAATTCAGATATTCTTTCATCTTCCTTGCTGAATGCAAATAGAAAACTGTGACCACTGTCTATGTAGACTTCAATTACATTCTGCAAAAGCGTCATGGTGTATGCAGGTCCCAGGTTGTGGGCTGATGAAGTAACAATGGAACACAGTGTGTATTCACTTGTAAATCTGTTTATACCTGCAGGGAGTTCAGTCACTGGAAGGTGAACAGCTTGGCAACAGAGAAGAGAGATTTCCTCAAAGCTCCGTTGCCCTTAGCACCAGAGTTCCTACGCAACCTGCGGTTACTGGGGCGGCGGCCAACCCTGCAGCAAATCAACGATAACCTCATCAAGAAGTACGGCACCCACTTCCTGGTTTCTGCTACCCTGGGAGGTAAGGAGGACCTGCAGGTGTTCATTCTTAGAAATTGATGGGACACACGAAGATAGAAGAGATACTCATTTTAGGACTTGTTGGAGTGATATCCTGTGTCAGTGTGCCACTGCAGACAGATGGAAAACGTAAGCTAGACCCACACCTCATACCCTGAAGCATTTAACCATTGTTATTGCTTGCGGTGGTAAAATTTCCCTTTTCCTTTCCACTGAAAAAGACACACACAGCTGTAGAAATCTACAAAAAAAAAAGAAACAGAAAATGAAATGAGTAAAACTCTTGCTCTCTTCACAGGTATATATGCTAGAGTTTTTTTTCAGCCTTGACCCCTGCAGAGTAAAACAGAACAAAACAAAACTGTTATTGCAAAGCTTTGATTTGTTAAAAACCTCTCCAGTTATTGGGTTCCAATAGACTTAATGGCATTGGTCAGCTAAACTGGGAAATTCTTGTGGTACTGCACTGATATAATAGAAGTACTTTGATTTTATAAGGTGTGCTGTTATGATTTGTCAAGACTCGCATTCAATGATAAGCATTGCAAAATTAGTCTCATTATGTTCTTCCCCATATCATTCTGTAGAGATTTGCAAGAGTTAGTTGCAAAGCCCTGACAGTTGTTTAAAATTAAACCCTTGTCAATTGGTAAATGTCCTGTAGTTGTTTGATGTAGGCAAATTAAGCAAAGAAAGCTGGTAAATTATCGAAATGACTATGCAAAAAAAAAAGTGCGATAGAGTTAAAGACCTTCCAAAATACTTGAATGAAAAGAAAGTATTTCAAGGAAAAGTAGTAGCTTTTGTAATCAGGCACAGATGAATAAATTGATTTTTGATTCACAGGAGAAGAGTCTTTAACTATTTTCCTGGACAAGCAGAAGCTAAATAAGAAGTCGGAGGGCAACAGCAACAGCTCTGCGGTGTCCCTGGAGCTGCTCCATCAGTTGGCGGCCTCTTATTTCACCGATCGGGAGAGCACCCTGAGGCGACTCCACCACCTCCAGATTGCCACCTCTGCCATTAAGGTACTGCACTCATTTACTCAGCATGTGTACTTACAGTACAAATCCAGATGCATAATCTTTGCTTCAGTGCCCTGCTGGAAAATGTCTGCTTTAGTGTGCTGCTCATGCACTATAAAGCACATGCAAATGCAGAGTTTATTTGCCAAAACACACACTTTTGCAGTTTTTAGGATTAACAAGCAGCCAGTTATGAGGATGGAGAGTCCAATATCAACGCTCCTATAAAACTCGTCTTTGCGGTTATATCATTCGGTGCTGCGTCTACAACAAATACCTTCAACAAACAATCATTTTGTAAAGATTATTGTTGCAGTGCATGGTTTCAAGGTTCAAGAGATTAAAAGAGTTCAAGGAAACACCTTTTGTTAATCTAAAGAGGCAAGTGTTGATTAATGACACGGTTCATGCACTCCAACTCTCAAAGGGAGCACAGCAATGCAAATGTCAACGTTCTCTAAGGTCTCAAAGGGAATTGTACACATACACAGATACATTTTGTACCCTATTACACGCCATCTGGAATAATTTCCATTTGTTTTACTGCAAAGAGAAACTGTCAAATTAAAGGTACGGCAGCCTTTCAAGCTCAAAGGTGTCCTTTTCCTTACTATAGCTGCATTACTTCACAGATTTCAGTTCAGAGAATGGAGATATAACTTGAACTTTTTTGAACTACTAATTTTAAGAGGCATAGTTGATTAAACCTTTACTCAAAAATACAGAAAAAAACCCCAAAACATTCTGTCCTTTGTCTAATAATACATTCTCCGATTCCTGTGGTGTCTAGGGAAAAAGAATAACCAAGAAAAACATTTTTCACATATCTGTTGGCTTTCCTGTGGCGACAGCAGGTGTGTGGGTGGGTGGGCCATGCTTCTCTTCATCAACTTAAATAACAAATCTGATTGAAACGACAAATAATTGGCTTGGTGCCAAATTCATATGAAGCCAGTATATTATAAGTATTTTGTCCTTATAGTCTTCACTTGCTGAAAACTCTGCAAGCAAAAGTTAGATTGGCTCTCAGACCATTTTTGTTTCCAAGAGCCCCTTTAAACTGGAGCTCAAAGCACTTGATTGCTCTCCAACTAACATTCAAATGGTTGGATAAAACCATTTTTATGCTGGACTCAAAATGAATAATTTTACCTTCAGGAAAAAAAAAACAACTGTGATTTTTACATTGGCAATAAATATAACTGTAATTTTAATGCTTAAAGAAAGGATGGTTGAATATTATTTTCATAAGTTAACTAGTAACGATAAACTCTTTTAGCAAGTGGGAAAAATAGTTTTTAAACAAAAAGCAGAAAAGAAATGACCTTACTAAGCTTGGAGTGCATACATTTTGGGGAGAATGTAAGTAACTATCTCCCTGCAGCTAAAATGATTTGTGTTTGCAAGTATGTACATTTATGAATGCACAATATTTCTCTCAGCACTGATTGTCTGTAGTAAATTGTACACAGTGAGACAAAAAAAATTCTTTGTTCTTCAAAGTATTTAATTAATTTAATCAGCATTAAAAAAAACATTTAATGTGGCTAGCCTTTATGAAAGCAGGGGGAAATTAATATAATTAATAAATATATTTGTATAAGCCAGCTGGGGTCTGAAGATCGAGAATCAGTATCTCTTTGCAGAGATTTATAGCCCACTGGAGATTCCACAAATCTGGCCACTATGAAGAAGTGGCATGAAGACAGGCAGCATTGAAACAAACCGTTCAGAAATGCTGTCTGCAGTTTGTCATGTGTGGAACACAGTAAATATGTATGAAGAAAGTGCTTTGTTTAGATGAGACGAAAATGGCCTACATGTAAATGTTAATGAAAAATACTAACACTGACAAACTATCCCTGATTGATTTTCTTAAGTAGGGGAAGGGAATCTAGTCAAAGTTGACGGTGAGCTAGATACAGCTAAGTGTAGAACAATTATGGAAGGGAACATTTTAGAGGACAGAAAAGACTTAAAACTAAGGCAGAGGTTCCCTTTTCAGATCTGTTAGGAGATTTGGAAATTGGTGAGCAACCTTGCTCTCTGTTCACTGGGTTCCAGCTATGTTGCAAAGAAAAATTGGCAAATATGTCAGTTCTTAGATTTACTCCGCTAAGACGAACATACCCCTAAAGATCTACAACTAGTCCCTCTTATTAGATTATTTATAGAAAACATTTGAAAACCTAGTCGTTTTCTTTCAGTTCACAAGTAGGAGCTGTTCTGCTGTCTCCTATCCAAACTTTCCCATTTCCTCATTTTTAGTTAGGTTTGTGGTTATAGCATGAATAAGTCTAGAAAGTTCAAGATATATTGATACTTTTCCAAGGTACTGTAAACGTTTACTGGAGTAACTCAGTTGGATCTCAAACCTCAATCTTAAAAAATCCAAGTCTACTGCAAATATACATAGCACTTTAACAATATTTAGAGAATATATACCAGATGTACCAAAGTCACATTTTCTACTTTATTTTTAGATTTACTCCCCAAGTACAAGTGTACGTAAATTCGGAGTTAAGTAATAAAAAATAAAAAAAAAAAGAAGATTTTGCCACGACAAAAATTATAACCAGCTGGTTGAAAAGCAGAAGGCAGGTTCTGTTCCAGCTTCTATTTTTATAGGAATGATCTTAAATATCTGTTTAGTCTAAGCTGAGGATCTGAGCAGAGGGAATTAATTTGTCAGCCATGTTTGAAGCTGGACTCATCTACAAAGCAATAGGGAGAGAAAAAGAAATACGATGCAGACTTTAAAACTGAATTGAAGAAAGGTAAGCTTGAAATTGCAACCATTTAATACATCTGGACCTTAAAGAACAAAGTAACCCCTAAAATTAATACTTCTGAGAAAGGTAAATGGGCGTAGATTGTTGAGGGGAAAAAAAAACAAACACATTTTACATTTTCAATACATTAAGAGCAAATCTGGAATAAACAAAAACATATGAAAACTGGATACATACAAAGACATAAAAGCCATCCAAAAGATCTCCTTTTATACCTTCCCACTAGATGAAAATGTCTAGTATGTGGGCCATTTTCAACAATGTATTCTGCTGTATAGACTCATCACACAAGAGGAAGCAGAACTGAGTGGGATGTACTTGACCTGCGTCCATGTTTTTCCACTGGGCTTTGTGTCACTGCAGCACCAAGTAGGAGGTTGGAGCAGAACATATCATCATTCTCCCCACAAACAAATCCCAGCTACATATCCATTTAGAAAACATTTTGCTGAGAAAAGATTTTGTTAGAAACTCAAAAGAAGTGTATTTTTTCTTTTAATTTGCAGTGATTGAAATCCAATGTCAGCAACTTCACGGAGATACCTGAATTCTATTCAAAAGTCATTTTGCATAAAAATGATCCCAAACGCAAGCGTTTTAAACAATGTATTCCAAGAACAAAATAAACACCAAATTCTCATACAAACAATGTAGTTTCATTACTACATCTCAATATATTTGCAAACCATTGAGCCTCTAAAGGTTTTTCATCATATAAAAATTTGAAAATGGTTTCATAAGCACAGATTTTGTTTAGGAATTTCAGTGTAGCAGATTATACGAGCAAAAAGCAGTAAGCGTTTTGGACAGGAATAAATGGATGCAGCATAAGTTAGTCAATCTGATTTCCTACAAAAGTAGTTCTTTGAATTCCTCTTAATTTTCAATAATCCTACAATGTTTTAGTCTTTAATCCCTTTCTCTCAAAACATTCCTTACTGTCTGTGGTTCTTAACCCGCTGATGCATAAGTGGGTCCTTTTGGACCCGGTGAGATCATCTTTTTGCAATATCTTTGTAATGAAAAGTTTTCATCACTTCATATTCCAGGTATTCCTCAACAAACATGTTAT